>CAUJRU010001724.1:0-119815 GCA_963277665.1 Viscum album
AACATAGAGAGATTATCAGGTATCCTCCATGGTTTGTATAGTACTGTGTTGATTGTATTCCTAAACCAATGCATTTGGGACCCAACGTTGAAGACACTAAGTTGGTGATGATGTCCTTCCAACAGACGAGGGTCCAGCATGAGCAGTAGTGGGTGCATTCATGGCTATAAACATGAAGGAATCCATTTGGAATGAAGGGAGTTCTAAGAATATTTGAGAAATACAAAAAATGAAATCCATTAAAGTAGCATCTTTTAAATAGAAACATGCATCATTTATTCCCTTTTTGGCCCTCCTTTATCAATCAATAGGGGCCCGACAGATGGGTAACACAATCAACTAGTTAAGGATTCTTGTTGGAATCACCATTTTTTGTTTTCATATGGGAGAAACCAAAATGGTTTGACAGAGAATAACCAATCATCTATTTTATAGTATTTTTTATCATGTAACCAATTAAATTGGTTATGTATTCACTTTGGGATAACCATTTTTGTCCTAGAACATGTCTTCTAAATAAGAATCACTACTTCTGGATGGTTTCCATCAGATTTATTTATGGAATCAGAAATACCCAACAGTTATGTATCTAAAGGGACCTTCTTTCAAAAGGTATGTGTTTGTTAGGTTTAGACCTACGATACTTAAAAACTCTTATTGGTCCAGAGAATGGGAGTTCGGGCTCATCACACCCTTTTGGGGGAAATCATTGCCTACTCTGGTACACACTTATAGATTTAAGAAATGTTCATGAACCCTTATTAATTTACCAAGTATAACGTAGGTTTCCCTTGACATTTTCAATCAATTATTAGCATGTGTGTAATTTAGAATCATCCTTATGTATTCTAGGTTCTTCATTAATTGATATATTTGTATGTTTTTGATGTTCCCCATCAAAGGTAACCTCTCATTTACTACATAGAGGTCCTTTTTTCATTAATATGATGATGCTGGTTTGTATGCCACTCAGTGGGGAACTCTGGAATTTATGGTCATCTAGGTAGAAAAAATTTGTTTTGATGTTGGGGTCGTACCAAAAAATTGGGTACCTGCATATCATTAAGAAATGAATCTAAACCCCTGTAGTTTGGTGCCACTTAATGGGACACATCATTCCTTTTATGGTCATGTGATAAGGACCTAACCGTACATTTTAATTTCATGTGGTAAGGAAATATAAATAGAAGGTTCTTAGTCAAAGCATGGTGTGGGACTTATGCCTATCAGCCCAAGGAACCTGGAAAGGATATGAGTTTACAAGTTAGATTAGATTCTATTTGGAATATGTCCTAGGAATAATAGGGTTGATTTGTAGTGTTGGGTTTGAACCTCATGGAGGATTCCTACATATCCGACTCATATAGGAATCAAATCCCACATAGTTAGATATGTCTCACAGGGGCTTATGACCATTTTGAGAGAAATTGCTTAGGGCTTACTCCTAAATTGGATTCCCTTGTAAAAATGTCCAAGAGAGACGTCTTAATTCATAGAAATTTATGGGGGCTTAATTCGGGGCTTACTTCTAAGGAGGATGCCTTGATTAAGGGAAATAGGGTTGTATTCCTGAAGAGGATATCTAATGAGCTTGGGACCTAGGTGAAGGGTTTTACGTATACCAATTATGGTGGGAATTATAGTACTCGTAGTTTAAGAAACATGTTTGATTGTGTGGATGTTGTCATCATCAAAAATCTCTAAGCCCATGTGAGTCATCCTCAGAGAGATAAATGAGAGGATGTCAGAGATTCAACAGACCACACACTTTCTCTTCTGCTACGGGAATACTCTGGGCCTATGGTGAAACAATTTGAGGTGACAATGGGAAATGGCACGAAGCAATGGACCCTTCAATGTGAAATTAAAGTGAAGGTCATTGGGTATGACCTAAAATACTAGGGTATTAATCCACGAGGGATTCCCTTTGTGTAACTAAAAGTGAAGGGATACTTTTATTTTAGACCCTCACTCTCTCTATTGGGAGTCAGAGGCTTTAGATCTTAGAGACAAAAAGGGGAGGATAGAGTCCCATCCCTATAATAAAAGAGTGGGAACTTCCCCAAAACTATATCTAGGGTAATGATCTATGTGATTATAGATATAAAAACCTAAAAACATCCCAAGGATCTTTACTCCCTTAGAAGATGAATGTGGAAAATCTCTGACTGTATATATATAAACCCAAATGGGAGACATGCTGATGTTCCTTTCCCAAAGGTTTGATAAGTTAGGAGGTTTTGGTGGAGACTTCAAATTAGTTCCTTTCAGATAATGGAACCAAATATGGAGATACCCTACCATGAGTCTATTTGAATAGGGTTTACAAGGTGATATGTGTATATATTGGGTTCATATATGTAGCATAGCTCTACAGTGTATGTATGTTGCGTAGATTTGTCGCACATGACCTAGAGTTTACTGAAAAATGCTTAACATAGGAGAACTAATCCTATTCAAGCTTAAAAAAGGGATACCAATAAGACAGCACTTGGGTGAGATTTAAACCTAAACACCCTAGGTCTCCTTTGGTGACTTTAGAAGAGCCCCATATAGGTCCTTAAGGAATAAGCAATGTGTAGGAAACTAATTACTTATAAAAGAAGGGTCCTTAATCAAATGTGTTGTGTTTAAAACTCTGAAAGGATTTCAAACTTTCTTATCCCAACTAAATCTCTCTTGTCTCATGTTTTAGAGAGCTACCTGAGAAAAGTTTGGAGATCTGGGTGAAATATCTTTGTAATGAGAGCTTTAAGAGTTCTTCCAACTTTTTGCTGTGCTCAAATGGGGAGCCCAAGGGTCATATTTATAGGCTAGGAAGGGGGATTTTTTTAAAAGAGTTTGTCAGTGTAGGTTGTTCGAGTCGATCTTCAGTGTAGCTCCTCCGTATAGGGTACATAAATTATATTGCAATGTAGTTCTTATACGTATCTCTACAGAATAGGTATTCAATATAGGGGTTTCACCCTAGTCTATATGAGCAGAACATGTGATGGTTTTCAAGATGTGGAGGTATTCTGTGTAGGTCACTGATCACACTGCGATTCACTATTTCATTTTCACCCTTACACCACTGTGCTAAACTTGTTTAATATTGAAAATTATAAAAATAATAACAAATTTAATTCCATGTTTTAATCATTTATTCTGTTTTTATCACTATTAAAAATGGAAATGTTTCTTGTTTTGATGATTTCATTATAGGAGGAGGTGATTTGGGGGGCCCATGATGATGTCTAAGAAAAATGGGCCAAACCGCGCAAGATCCATGCCCACAAGTGGACTCATCTACTCCCTTCTCCTGAACCGTGCATCCAAATAGGATGAAATATTGTGGGATAGTCAAAATTTAAGTGGGATACATTTCATCTGAAGGATCCCAAGACACACTTGTCCATCTGGTGGCCTAACTGACTTGATCTGTCCAAAAAACCAAATCTGCACAAAGTCAAAAGTGGTGTGATGTGATCTATCCATATCTCGGGCTCTGTGTGTCCAAATAGTTCCCAAATTTCTGTGGAGACATCCAAGATGCGGGGATACAACTTTTTATTTTCTCTAAAGAGATATAAATCTATCTAGAGGTCTAAATCCATGTTACAATTGGTTTTAATAAATTTGTGTGCTCAAAACCACCTTCTCATTTTCCTATAAAATGGCACATTAGGCTCCCCATTTGGAAGTTCAACCAGGAGGCCAACCATTGCAAACTTGAAGACCCCAAGGAGTTATCTCTTCATCTTAGAAGTTCTATAGTCCTCTATCTTTATAGGGGTATCAATCATGAAGAAGGACTTCCACCCGAGCTTCCTCCTCTTCCCGATGCCGAGTTAAATAGTGGACGATCATTTTGAGGGAGCTGCGCATACTTGGGAGGTTGTTATGGAACTTGATATTATATAGGTTTTCTATAATTTCTTTGATAAATATTTCACTTATGTTTAAATTTGATTCAATTATCCTCTGAATACATTTACTTCATTATAATTAAGCGGACCACTTTTTATCTCAACACTGATTAGGTTGAGATTTCAAGTGGGAATCTTATTTTGTTCTGATTGGACAAGGAAAGATTCCTATATATCTCACACATACATAAGATTTCAGTATTCTTTGGTAGCCTTTATATTCTATGTTTGATACCTAAACCTTGAGAATGTGATTGTTGTGTCAAGGGGTGGTACTTGGAGCATCATTTTAAGAGGCAAGAGGTAATCCGTGATCATGACAGCCCTAAAAAAGATGTGATGTGAACTTGAAATGATCTCATTAACTAATAATTCTAAAACACCACTTTTATTTATCAACTATTAAACTCTTTAAATCAAGTCATTTTCTTAAAATTGTTTTCAAACCATCCCTATTTTGTTCTTCTTATTAAAAACACGCACTCTAAACCCACCAACTCTCCTTGAGAGATGACCTAGGGTCTACTGTAGACTATAAATAAACCTTAAAATCATAATAAATTTGATTTGTCTTGACAAGGTTATCAAAGTTTGGATCCGTTTCCATGGAGCTCTTTGGTTTTAGTGCATGTTTTTAAAAGATTTTTGTAATTTTTGGGAATATTTATTTGTTTTATCTTCTACGATTTCTGATACATTTGTGTTCTAATTTATTTCTTCTATAGGTTCTGTACATAACGATTTCTACTCTGGGAGACTTACAAAATTTTGAACCCGAACTAGAGAGGATCTTATTTCAGTGACCCCAAGATGCACAAGACAACATTTAAAGGAGGACATACCACAACTCGAGACTTTTCAAAACCCATATTCTTCTTGAACCAAATTATAATCTGAAATTAACGTGTTTAAAATGGATGAAAACAATAAAAAAATAAAAGAATTATCCTCACTAGATGTTGATATCCAACCAACTTACATTCAAATGTAAGGCGAGGCACCCAATTTTGAACATAAATCTGGTTTAATTCATTTATTACCAAGATTCCATGGACTTACTATAGAAGATCCATAGAATCATCTTATAGAATTTCATACTGTGTGTTCCACTTTAAAACCTTCTAATGTGGATGAAGAACAAGTAAAGATTATAAAATTTCCATTTTCATTAGAAGACACTGAAAAAGACTAGAATTATTATGTAATTCACCAATAAGAGGCTGGACGGACATGAAATGCCTTTTTCTTGAAAAATATTTCCCAGCCTGTTGAACTACACCTATAAGAAAAGAAATATGTGGTATAAGAAAATCACAAGGGTAAACACTAAATGAACATTTGGAACGCTTTAAAAGGATTTGTTAAAGTTTTCCACACCACCAAATAAGTGATCCACTTTTAATTGAATTTTTTTATTAAGGATTAATTCCTATTGACCAAAATATGATTGATGGTGCTGCGGGTGGTGCCCTAGTTGATAAAACCCTAATCACTACAAAGACCTTAATTGAGAACACAGAATAGAATAGTCAAAAATTTGGTTCAAGGTCCAATGTTCCCATTCAAGGAGTCCATGAGGTGAAAATTACTCAATTCGAGAGGATTGTGGACACGAAGTTTAAAGAGGTAAGTACCCTTCCTTTACAACTTTCTCTTTCCCAAGGGAAATCCCAATCTTCTCCTCCCATCCATTGTGGTATATGTTCTTATGAAACATAATACTCTGATCAATGCCCCCAACTATTGAGGACTTTTGAGAGTTGTGAGGAAATCTTTCCAGGCCACCCCTCTAACCAACCCTTTAAGAAAGAACCATACTATCCATCCAATCCTAGGTGAAAAGACTACCAATCTTATAGGAAATGTGGTAGTAAAACCAACCTCAACAACTATGGAACCAACCGGGGTAGAGTAGTCAACCACCACCACCCAGAAATCCTCAACCACAACAAAGGACTTTCCAACAAACCCTTGCAAACCCTGAGCCTAGCTTAGAAGACTTGAAGAAACAAATGGCTGCCAATAATATCCAATTCCAACAGACAAACCAAGTTATCATACAAGACCTAAAAACCCAATTAGGACAATTTTCTAACTCGGTGGGAGAAATCCTGAGCCATGGTTCGAGTAAAATACCTTATCATCCAGTAGTTAACCCTATGGATATATGAAATTTTAGTGCCATCATCCTTAAGAGTGGAACAAAACTTAAAAGACAAATGAACCCTCCACTAGAGTTATCCCCTCCTAAGGAAACCACCATCCTAACTACTGGAAATAATCCAAATGAGGTAGAATCTACTTCTGAGAGAATCCTCTCCAAAGGAAAGAGTGTGTCTATTGATGAGTCACATATCCCAATAATCCCTCTTCCATTTCCACAAAGGGCCACCCAACCTAGAAAACAGAAGAAAACTAAGATTGATAAGGAAATTTTCGATACTTTAAATAAAGTGCAGGTAAACATTCCCTTGATTGATGCTGCAAAACAAATTCCAAGATATTCTAAGTTTCTAAAGGAGATGTGTACAAACCGAAGGTGAATTTGTGGTGATGAAAAGGTTAGCTTGGGGAGGAATGTTTCAGCTTTGATAGAGCCATCACTTCCAACCAAGTGCAGTGATCCCGACACATTCTCAATCCCATGTACCATAGAAGAGTATTATTTTTCTAATGATATGCTTGATTTAGGTGCTTCTATAAATGGGATTCCTCACTCTATTTACTCTACATTGCAGGTCTAGGAACTGAAGCCCACTGTAATTATTGTTTAACTTTCTAACCGGAGTACCGTACACCCCTCTGGTGTGTTAGAGGATGTTCTTGTGAGGGTTGAAAATTTAATTTTTCCTACTGACATTTATGTGCTTAAAATGTAGGATGATAGGATGAATGGACATGCCCTAATTATATTATTAATACCCTTCTTGAAAACTGCCAAAAACATAATTAATGACCACAATGGTACATTATCTATGGATTTTGGTGGTGACATTGTCCACTTCAATATCCTTGATGCCATGAAGCACCTCTCAGAAGATCATTCCACTCTCTCTGTTAAATTTATTGATGTACTCCCTTCCCTTGAAAAAACTTCGTTTCATTCCACTAATCCCCTTTATAAGTTTTATTCATTTATAGAAATTCTAGGAAATGATTCATGCATTGATTGTTTTGTTGGTCTAGAAAAGTGTCATTCATGTTCATTGATTGATGATTTCTTGAACACTAAGGATCCAATGACCATCGGTGATACTACTAAGCTTGTAAAATCTCATTCCTCTTCTAGGGATGATACCATTGAGCAATTAGATGAGATCAGTGACCTCTCACTTTCAAACACACTCCCATCAATCAAAAATCCACCTGAATTGGAATTAAAACAACTGCCTCAAGATTTAAATTATTCATATCTTGAGAATGGAAACAAGCTTCCAGTCATCATTGATAGTTCACTCCCTACTGATCATGAATTGCGACTTCTTGAACTTTTGAGGGAGTATAAACAAGATTTTGGATGGAAACTTGCTGACATTATTGATATTATCCCATCAATTTATACACATCATATTTTATTAAATGATGAGGCTAAACCAGTGAGACACGCACAACGTTGACTGAACCCAAACCTCTTAGAAGTCATGAAAAAGGAGGTAAAAAATTATTGGATACTGGAATCAATTTTCCCATCTCTGATAGCCAATGGGTTAGTCCAGTTCAAGTAGTTCCTAAAAAAACTAGCCTTACAGTAATTAAAAATAAAAATAATGAATTGGTTCCAACTCGTGTGAAAAATAGTTGGCGTGTCTGCATAGACTATCACTGACTAAACCAACACACTAGGAAGGACCATTTACCTTTTCCATTCATTGAACAAATGCTATAGAGGCTAGCGAGTAAGTCCCACTACTATTTCCTTCATGAGTATTCTGGATAATTTTAGATCCATATTGGCCCTGAGGATCAGGAAAAGACAACCTTCACTTTCCCCTTTGGAACATTTTCATATAAGAGGTTCCATTTGGTCTGTGCAATGCTTCAGGTACTTTCCAGCGATGTATGATTAGTATTTTTTCATATTACCTGGAGAATTTAATTGAAGTTTTTATGGATGATTTAACTGTTTATGGATCCTATTTTGATGAATGTTTGAGTAGTCTTGGTTTAGTCCTACATAGCTTTATTGAAAATATTCTTGTATTAAATTGTGAGAAATATCATTTCATGGTGCGACAAGGTATAGTTTTTGGACACGTCTTTTCTAGGGATGGTATCCAAGTAGATAAATCAAAAGTGGATATCATTTCTTCCCTACTATTCCCCAATAATGTACGGGATGTGCAGACTTTCCTAGGTCATGATGGATTTTACCATCGTTTCATTTGTGACTTTAGTAAGATTGCACTCCCACTCTCCCGATTACTCCAAAAAGAAAAAGAATTTGTTTTTGATAAAGAATGTGAGGAAGAATTTAATAATTTAAAATGGAGTCTCACATCACCCCTGGTAATCAAAACACCTCGGTGGGATTTACCATTTGAGCTCATGTGTGATGCCTCTAACTATGCAGTTGGGGCAGTCTTGTCACAAAGGGTCGATCAAGATCCACATGTCATTGCCTATGACTCACGTACTTTGGACCTTGCCCAAGAAAAATACACCACAACTGAAAAATAATTCCTTTCCATAGTGTTTTCCATGGATAAATTTAGGTCATTTCTTTTGGGGTCCAAAGTCATTGTATTCTCCGACCATGCAGCCCTTCGGTATTACTTTAAGAAATCGGAATCCAAACCATGCCTCATTCATTGGATGATCCTCCTTCAAGAATTCAATCTAGAAATTGGAGTTAAAAAAGGAGCCGATAATGTAGTGGCTGACCATATCAGAAGGATCCACCCATCCAAGGACATTGAATCATCTCTCTGTATTCCTATAAATGAAATGTTTCCTAATGGGAAATTGTACTGAGTGCAAGAAGTTATTCCTTAGTATGCTCAAATTATAAATTATTTGTTAGCATCATGAATTCCTACTGATTTCAAAAAGAACGAGGCTAACTGTCTAAAACATGAGTCTCATTGGTACATTTGGGATGACCCCTACCTATGGTGCACATGTAGTGGTCAATTCTTTAGGCGGTGTGTCCCTGATAGTGAGTTTTAATCCATCCTTATATTCTACCACACTCTTTCTTTTGGGGACCACTTTGGTCCCCAATGGACTGCTTGCAAAATCCTTGATTCTGGTCTCTTTTGAGCAACAATTTTTCAGGATGCCCATATTTTTTTAAATCATATTCTCTTTGTTAAAGAATGGGAAATGTCTCTAAAAGAAATGAAATGAAACATCAACCATTACTCCTTCATGAAATTTTTGATGTTTTGGGTATTGACATTATGGGGATATTTCCCAATTACTTTGGAAACTTGTACATTCTTCTGGCAGTTGATTACGTGTCAAAATGGGTAGAGGCACGAGCGACAATGACTAATGATTCTAAAGTAGTTGTAGAATTTTTGAGAACCGAATTCTTCTGTAGGTTTGGCTTACCTTGGTTCATCATCAATGACTAGGGTTCTCATTTATTTAACCAAACAATGCGATCACTTTTGCATTGGTATGGGGTTGGTCATAGAGTGTCTACTACATATCACCCATAGACCAATGGTCAAGACGAGGTGTCAAATAGAGAGGAAAAACTGATTTTTGAAAAAATAGTTCTACCCAATAGAAAAGATTAGAGTCTTCAACTTGATGATTCATTATTTCCATACCATACTGCTTTTAAAAACTCCCATTGGAATGTCACCCTATCATCTTGTGTTTGGAAAGAGTTGTCACCTACCTGTTGAGATTGAGCACTAGGCCTACTGGTCCATCACACAATGCAACTCTAATCTTTCTAGTGCTGGTCCTCAAAGGAAGATACAAATTTAGGGGATGGAGGAAATGATAAGAGATCCATCAGGAACTCTGGAAGGGTTTCACTGTGCTAAACTTGTTATATATTGGAAATTATGAAAATAATAACAAATTTAATTCTACATTTGAATCATTTATTTTGTGCTTATCACTGTTGAAAGGGGAAATGTTACTTGTTTTGAAGATTTCATTGTAGGAGGAGGTGATTTGGAGGGCCCATGATGATGTCCAAGAAAAATGGGCCAAACTGCGCAAGATCAATGCACACCAATGGAGTCATCCACTCACTTATCTAGATCAGTGCATCCAAATGGTGTGAAATGTTGTGGGCTAGTCCAAATTTATGTGGGATAAATTTCATCTGATGGAACCCAAAACTCATTCGGCCATCTGGTGGCCCAACCAACCTGATCTGTCCAGCACACCGAATCTGCATGAAGTCAAAAGTGGCATTCTATGATCTGTTCATATGTCGGGCCCTGGGTGTCCAAATTGTGCCAACCTTTCTGTGGAGACATCCATGATGTGGGGATAAAACTTTTTTATTTACTCCAAAGCGAGATAAGTTTGTCTGAATGTCTAAAACCATGTTAAAAGTGGTGTTAAGAAATATGTGTGCTCAAAACCTCCTTCTTATTTTCCTATAAAATGTCTCCTTGGGCTCCCCATTTGGATGTTTGACCAGGAGGCAAATCTCTGCCAATATGGAGACCCCAAAGGGTCCTCTCTTCATCTTAGAAGTTCTGGAGGCCCCTATCATTATAGGGGGATCAATCATGAAGAAGGAGTTCCACATGAGCTTCCTCCTCTTCCCAATGTCGAGCTAAACGGTGGACGATCATTTCGAGGGAGCTACACATACTTGAGAGGGAGTTCCAAAACATGATATTATAGTAGTTTTCTGTAATTTCTATGATAAATATCTCACATATGTTTAACTTTGATTCAGTTCTCATATGAATACATTAATTTCATTATAATTAAGTGAAACACTTTTCATCTCAACACCGATTGGGTTGAGATTTCAAGTGGGAATCTTATTTTGTTCCGATTAAAAAAGACAAGAGTCCTATTTATCTCACACATACATAAGATTTTATGATCCTTGGGTAGCCTTTCTTTTCTATGTTTGATACCCAAAACTCAACAACACTATTTTTGTGTCATGGGGTGGTACTTTGAGCATCATTTTAAGAGGTAAGAGGAAAGTCATGATCTTGACAACCCTCAACCAAAGGGTCCCATTAAACCATGTGTATTTTTTAGAATGATGAACTCACCAAGATGTGTAGTGAACTTGAATTTATCTCATTATGTAATAATTCTAAAACACCACTTTTATTTATCCACTATTAAACTCTTTAAATTAAGTCATTTTCATGAAACTATTTTCAATCCACCCCTATATTGTTCTTCTCATTAAAAAGACACACTCCTAACCCACCAATGGTCCTTGAGAGATGACCAAGTGTCAGCTCTAGATTATAAATAAACTTTAAAATAATAATCAATTTGACTTGTCATGACAACGCGGTCAGTCTCTAACATAGGTTTCCCATGTAGGTCCCTTTTACTTTATCTCATTTACTTACTTTATCTTATTTTTGATACATTGAAATATCCAAAATACTTTGTCATAATATTTTTTCATTTCTAAACAGTGTCAACAATATCAAAATAGAATGTTTGTAGGTACTCATCCTAGTTCCTCTACCACAACATCAAATCCCACTAGGGGAATTTGTATCAAAAGATATTTTTTCCTTTTTAGATGAAATATATCTCACAAAAGATTCAATGGAACCAACACATAATGGAATACAAAATAGTACATATATCCAAATTATGGGTTTGGTGGTCCTGCTCATCGGCTATAGCTAACGGGGCCCATAAGAAACTTCTTGATCTCCCAATATCTAAAATCAACCTAAAAAACACTAGAGGCTTAGAAATACATTGTTTAACAGTTCCATGGGTCTAAAATAATTTGAATTGAAGAAATAATCAGAATCTCTTTCAAATCATAGATAGTTTCTTTATGATGAACAATGCATTCAAATTTCAGAAATTACTTGGTCAACCCTAACAAGTTAACAACCAATAAATAGAATAACATAATGAAATTCATTTAATAACCACCCAATAAAATAAAACACTAGATATCATACACATTCCTTGATCAATCCTAAGAAAATACTAAAACATTCTTCTTTGGATCAACCCTGATTTGGGACACTAATATCACATACCCCTAGAAGCACACCTTATGAATCCACATTTGACACTTAAAGTATATAGAATAAAGATGGTTTTCTTAAATTATAGTAAATTAAATATCTATTTGCATGAAATTCAACTCTAGAGTCCAAAGTTATAACAAAATATTGTGAATGAACACCATGATGAATGAGTCTAGGTAAGGATAATAAATATGTTTTAAGAGATCATTGAACACTAGTGTGACATTTATAATACTAAATAGAATCATAAGGTAATAATCTAACCCAAAATTAATAATAAACACTACAATATATATATATATATATATATAATATTCTCTAACCAACAACTTATGATATCCTATTAACTGCTCAATATGAAAACCATCCATAACTATTCAATAAGATAAATAAATCATTTATCATTTATAATTCATACTGGTTCTTAATTATAAACTGATTTATGTTACAGTAATATATTCATAACCTAAGGCTTACATTATCCTTTTTGGAGAATAAAATAGGATCACCCCAAGGAGAGGTAATCGGGTGGAGAAAACTCTTTGACCTAATGTGTTTGATATACACCATGAGTTATCTCTGATTGGCCAGTATCATACGATATGAAGGTATAAATATAGGATCTTATCTAGGTACAATATAAATCATGAACTTGATCCCCCTCTTTGAATAATACCTTGAGAAATAATTGGGGAATAGAGTCTAGAAAATAGTGCACTATTGTGGAAAAACTTGTTGTAACCATAAACTAGCCCACTAGAATAACCATGAACTACAACTATAATGTAATGGAACATATCTAACAATAATCAAGTACTAATATACCATCCACCATATATCATTCATCCACAAGAAAAAATTCATTCCCTGTAAAAGATGTGAATGAAACTTTCTTATAGTAAAAGTCCATTTTATCATAGAAGCACGTCACCCCAACCTATCATAAAGACAAATTTAATGATCATGACATCTTGATTAAGGAAATACTATAATTTTATATATACCCAATCTAATATGGATCATTTTAGGAATATCTAAATATTATCCATCCACTTCATGAAAGGTGAATCAAAATCCAACATCCTATGGAAGAACTCTATGAATAACTCCTAACCAAACACAACCCTAAAAGATAAAATATAATGGGATGATATTGTATTGAACAATGAAATAGAAATCATCAAGGAAACCAAAATTAGACCTCTCAAATAAGAATAAACCTCTACTTAATAATCTATAACATGGTACAAAGAGTATACACTACCTATATTGGATCTACAACCTTGATCCCATGATCATTCAATCTTCTTAGAAACAATTATTAATCATTAATAGGTCGCTATAATATAGAAACTCTAGACATTATCTATTCAACCACAATAATAACATTCTTTCTAATATCTAGAATAATAACTAAGATAATCACTTGATCACTCTCATTAAATACTGATAGTAGAATCTTCTACTGAGGTAGGAGTAAATGAAACTATATCCTGGAATTCATACCTCTCACCACCCTGGTGCATCTTATCATATCTTCTCTTATTACCACTTATATAGACACAACTATCCTTAATAGAAAATCCCACCCGACATCCCACAAAATAAAATATGAGAGTGTCTAACATTTTCCATCACAAGGACCTTCTCTATAATGATATATTTTAAAACCACTTTAATATAGGACATCAAGTTAAAAATTATAACCATGTTCTACATAATTAGTCAAAGAGTAATCTCAAACCTACATTCCTTCAGAGTCTGATTTTCCACCAGTAAGGGTGTGAAATACAATAGCTACACAAAATTGGTGTCATATTTCACCAATTACATTAATACCTATAGATGAAACATGAACTCTTGAAGATGATCTTACATCAAAGACACTAGAAAATTCATCTCAAAGAGTTATTCCTTGAAGTACCCCCCCACAAAATGGCCTTATACCTCATGTACTAAAACACAACACCCCATTGTCTTTTGGACGGTCTGTTAAGTGTATAGAATTTCGTCTTCACTCATTGGTCACTATATATCTCATCTCACACAAAAGCACCCTTAACGATCTCAATCTAGTCCATTACATCCATATGACCACATGTAACTTGGTATTCCCAATTTTTATGCATCTATAAATGATGGGTTATGTTTATGATTATAGGTCTTCCTTGATGTAAACCTATATCCCCATCCACCATAATATGTAATCCCATATATGAAGAGACTATACTACCTAATACACTCAAATATAGTTTTTTTATCAAAATCAATTGTTCCTTCCTATAAAAATATAGATATAATAGTATTTTCCCATCCTAGAAAATATCCCCAATCTGATACCAAATTGGCACAATAGGACACTATCTATGTATATTGTTTTCTGAAATTACAATTAATACACTTATAAATTAATTTTCACACCTTAAATCTTTAAAATAATTAGAATTTTATAGACACATATACACATAATAACTCTATGAGGCACCCCTTAAGGTTATAACCATGACCACTAGCCATAACTGTCTACTAATATCACCAGACTTTATCATGTACAACTAGTACATACTCGTTAGTCAGACTTATATATAATAAAATCATCAACCTAATCTTGTTAAATTAATTATATTTCCTAAATAATGTATTTGATAAAATAAAAATTATATTACTATTGGTATTTAACTAATTTATACCTATATCAATTACATGATAATAAGAAAATAGCAAGTTAACATACATGTTGAATTTTGATGCATTAACCCACACACTCTCACCATAATATGTAAGAAGAATATTGCACATTAAATAATAACTATAAATTATAATTTTTAAAATAGACTGAAATCATAATAATCAAACTAAATAAAGGAATCACACTTCCTTGGAAACTCAATCCATCAGTATATAGGGTTTTTTTCAAACAAAATAATAATAATTTTTTACCTAAGACATGACTATCCTTTATCCAATTTTCCAAGCCCCAAATAACATATCAATAGATAAAGGGGTATGAAACCATTTTGTAACTCCTCATTCTAGTTCACTGGGTCTGGACTACCATTCTATAAGGCCTCATGTGTTTCTCTCCATAGAAAAGACATATTAGACTGCTGAAAAGTTCATAATCCATATAGAGAGGAGAATAATCCATTAACATCTTGTAACCATAAATAATATACAAAATGGAAATAATAATAATCAATACAAAAAAATGTAAATCATATATAAGTGAACCAAATAAATACATCACTTTCTATAACAAAATGGGAATGTTAGTCACACATCACCATTTAAAATGATCTCCATAGGTGGGGGATCGATATATATGAAATACAAAAAGAAAAAAAATAATATTATAAGCACATCATAAAATTATCCAAGACTATATCCTAGTATTTCCACTAATCTCCAAATAACTCTACCTATTTAAGATCCTAATATATGTCCCTTTCCATGAGATATATCCTTGAAAAAAAATCCATTATATGAACTAAGATTTTTTTGTTTGGTGTGAGTAATAAAACCAGAATGAATCTTCCAAAAGATCGTTATCATACATGAATCATATATGTGCGTGGAATCATTGAAAAACATTCAATAAATAAATTTTAAGAAAACATATAACCATGTTGAGTCATCATGTGCTACCACTATGAACCCTAGACATACCTAAGGTGATCATTTCTGAAGGAAGATGTAGCCCCATACTAGGAACCCAACACTAGTAACCAAAAATAGATATGAGGAAGGAAATATAATAACCACCATCTCATTGGAGAAAAACCATCCCCATGATGTATTTTCCCATGGATAAAATATAATATCCACATATCATCATGGAATAGGTCTGAACATGTAATCTCAATAACACACCACTCACAAAAGATGAAGTATCCACATGGGGTATGTTCCCATTGATAGGCCATCTGTATCACCCATTAAGGAATTGGTTTGAGGAATTAATCACTATATCCAGCCTGTTACATAATTCAAATCTTCCTCTCATGTTTTTTCATATGGCTAAATCAAGAAAGTCATCTCACACAAATGATATCATATCAGACAAGGTTAATACCCAACCCACTCAAGACACATGAATTTTAACTAATAGTCCCCCAACATATCCTCCAAGGAAATGACCATATGAAACTCCATTAATTACAACAGAGAAAACATAAAAAACTCACCATTCCCACTCACTCTACCATTCTATTTGAAGGAATTCCTCATCCTCAGTCAAATGCCAAGTCACAATGTCACTAGACCATAACTAAGATCAATAGGATCAAAAATAATAGATGAATTTATTTAAATAACCCACCTCAATTCATGATTCAAGGTATGTTTTCAACACTATCAATCTATATTCCCCATATATACCCTATATGGGAGTAATTGTAGCAAAACCGACTCACCTGACCACTTTGATAACGAAAGAAGAAAATTTCCCTAAAAACACATGCACCTGTATGCACAACAGGCTACTGAACCACATATAAATACCATTACATGGTATTTACTTCCTACTATAATCTTATATAAATAAAATCACCAATCCATTCCCTATAATTCAATCACAAACCAATGAATCCTTAATTTTACAAAAACCCTCTTAATTATGTATTTTTTAGAAGATATAGAAAAATAGTTAATGAAAGAGTCTTATAGGGTGTAGATGGAATTATAAATACCAAAAGGGGATTCCCATGAAAAATGAAACATCAAACTAGATTAAAATGAATGTTGGAGGATCTTGGAATATAAAGAGGAAAAAAAATCTTTTTCGGGTAGATAGGTTATTGAGGGAGGAGGGAAGAATGAAATAAAATACTTATAGAGGGTAATTTCTAGAAATAACTCTAGAGAAACCAAATAGATAATCGTTGGCTACCTGATAAGCCTCTATCTGGTACTCAGTGCTACATAGGACACTTGTTAAATGCCCAATGGTTGGTTAGCGGGGTTATAATCCCTAAATGACTTTTACTTTGGCCACCAAGAACCTGGTGACCCTAGACCAAGTAAATTGGGGCCTCCTACTATATATTTCCATATAGGGGACCCTAGTATACCTCTTTGGGTCATTCTCTATCACTGTAACCCACCAACCACACACCAAAATATCAAATAATATGAAATTAAATATAAAAAATCCATCAATTCATACCTAAAATTTGATTTTGGTTACATCTATCTTCACATCAGGATTTGTTTGGGTCCTATTCAGGAATGATCAATAAGGTAAGAATGAGTATCTATTTGACCAGGTATATAATATATTCTTCCTAAATTGGAGAAATACTCTCATGACTGCCTCACTTATTCTTATAAAACAACACTAACACCTAAGTTATTCAAAAGCATAATTATTACTTATTTAATATTTATCTCTTCTCAAACACATCAATGAAATGATTATATTTTACAATTTTACAATTTTTATTTATTATACTACCTATTTTTTTTTACACCTACAATATTTAAAAGTAGCATACTAGTATCTTCCATCCTCTTCCTCTTATTAAAATCATTATATTATTTATTTATAAATCATGATATATCATATGAATATTTTCCAAAATTTATATTTAGAGACTCCCTTGAAATCCATCAATATAATATTCATATTTGAAACTGATCAAATACCCTTAACAGTGAATCTAAAACATTCATCATTTTATATATAGTCCATGAATTTACTTTATAATCCTTATAAATATTACTAAAATACCTTTTCAAATATCTCTGATCATCTTCTTCAATTTTAAAACTTTCTCGGATTCTTTTGCTAAATGAACTTCCAAATAACACACATCATGTTTTAAATATATACAAGATCACATGAAAATAATAACTTGATGCAAAGCTCCAATTAGAAAGAAAATATTCTTCTTCAAATAATTTCACCATAAAATTTGTCTTAAATCCAAAACTAACACATAATATCATGATATTTAAAATTTTAAAGATCAATATATTATAATCACATTTATACCTCACTTTTCATATGATAAATCTAAAATTTAACAATATGTTTTTTTAAAAAAATCTTTAATATTATATACATCTTCATGTTAAACTTATGTGCCCCAAATATAATCTTATAAATTATATAAAACTTTTTATTTTTTTGTATCAACAGTTTATTCCTATTCATGGTTTGAAACGATATTACGTATCACTTTAACACTCTAATTTATTCTTGTATATTTTTTTAAATATCATGTATGATCTTTTAGACATTATATACCTTTAAACACATCATACTTATCATCGGTGAGATATTACACATCATAAGGTGAATTATATAGATCATAGAGAATGACCAATGTACTTTTCAAATATTCATCCTGTAAAACCTTACATATGACATTACTGGTTTTTCAACTCTATCCTAGAATTTTATAAGTTTTTAAATATTCTAAAAACATCCCAAAACATCATCCACTTGAATTTACCTCAAAATAATTCAAATGAAATCAGTAATTCATGAAAATTTCTTAAATCTATTTAAAACAATTTAAAAATCAAATGCAACATTAACTAAGCTCCTCAGATATCCTATAATACTCGAAATCATAGACACCTTCATTATTCCACTCAATATCTCCTAAATATTTTTCTTTTCTAGGTTTTCTAATTTATTTATAGATATATAATATTTTTAGAACTCTATACTCCATAAAACACATATAGAAAGAAATGATTTAACTAATAATAACTAAATATAGCAGCAGTCATTGATCCAACAAAATCTCACCTAAATAATTAATACAAAAATATTGTTTCCATGAATATAAAAAATCAACAACATATTCATCTTTAATGAAAATATTCCATGGTAGTTACCCAGTCTCTTATTTCAATCTCTTTTTTCAATATATGAATGGAAATTGGCTAAAAAGTAAAATGGAATAAATCAATACATATAATACATAAGAACTCCAATCTATATCTCAACAACTAAAAATGGGTTTATCAATCTCCCTATTTATTAACATACTTAAATATTAAATGGGAACTCTATTATCCTCACCCATTTTTTAATATCATATAATTAAACTAAATATATATTTTATTTACTCTTATTGATAACAAATTTAACAGTCTTCATAAGAAACCCTTGGGAACATTAAGCTCAATTTGTGTTTATTAACCCCATTATTTATAATAAATAAAAATGTTGACACCAATTTAGTGTTGTTAACTATTGAACTCATAGTGTACTTGATAAATTCATAGTATAGAAAACATGAGTGACCAATAAAATCCCAATAATTCTATTGAATAGCCATATATTTCTAATAATTTTCTCAAATTTTGATTCATTGAATAATAAATTTCTCATTCTTGATTTTTGAATCCATTTTTCTCATAAGTATAGTATAATATAATCAATATATCTTAATAATAACATATTTTGTAGTTTATAGAGCTTCTAACTTCAAAAATATCTTTACCTGACGCACCAGGGCCTGCCTGGCCTGTGGTAAGCCAAGTATGACACCCCTAAGTCCACCACCAATATTCTAGGGGATGAAGACAAGCATTGAGTATATAATACTCAAATAGGATTTCTTATCCTAAGTACTTGTACGCATGATCCCAACAATCTCCATACAATAATGAAGATATAAAGGGACAAACTAAACAACTTGAGCATAAACCATGCATGTAAAAACCTCATGGAAAAAATAATTATACAACAGCATGGTATAAAATTTTTAAGGGTAAAAATACATTCTCAACCAGAAATGAGGTCCCAACCAATTAAAAACCACAAAGAAGAATACTAAAGAAATCCTAACTCAAAATCTCTAAGTAAAACCACTAATCATGTTTAGCTCTACTAGAAACAAATATGCTTCTCCAAAACACTGTCTTCTTATTTGACCATCAATATTTATATCATCTATAAAAGACACAAAAAATGAGAGAAAATCCCATGTAGGGGTGAGTATATATGTACCTAATAGGATTCCTCAAAACCCAAATTGGGAGAAATAGAAACATACAATGGCCAACTCAACCCATAAAAAAGTTGCAAATAAAACCCAACAAATATATTATAATAAATAAATTCAAGTGAGAGAGAAAAGGGATATATATCCATATCCTAGACAAGAATAACAAGTCATCCTATAACACCAAAGATCTATCTCTGATGCCTAGCATCAAATATAACCAATCAAGAATATGTGTTTGGGGATCTTACCTCACCACTGCACTCCATAGTCTAGGGGGTACAATCTCTAGTGGAGGTCTCAGTCCCTATTAGATCTCAAAGAAGGTGGGGTGACACTACATAGATAAAAGAACTAAATCCTATGATTTAAGGGGGTTTCCAATACTACTTTTGTAAAGAGTATGGGGTCCACACCCTAGTATGATAGGGGGTTTACAACCACTAAATCTATCAAATGGTTAAACCTGGTCACTATTATTGATCAAGAATCACTAGAATTATCTTTACACTATAAAATATTGTTTCATATCTAGGATGACAAAAGGAATGCCACCATTAAATTCTACATGGAAACATAGTAGGATAGTTTACTCATAGGTCCAAATCAATGTCTAGGAAAAGGAGATACAAAAGGTGTAAGATTCTGAGGGAGGTACACAATGTGTACCTAGGGTCAAATAGTGGGGGACCTCACCTAGAAACTGGGTCACTTCCTCTCTAACACTTGTATTGGTGAGAAATGTTTAACTATATAGAATGTGCATGCGGTACATGACATGTCTTGTTTTCCAAGGGTCTTCTCGTGTCCTCATGTCTCGTTTCGGTGTACTTAATCTTGTTCCCATGTACTCTGGTCATGCTTGGGTTTGTTGGTCATGTATGGGTACTCTGGTCATGCCTATGTACATTTTCATGCCTATGTATTCTGTCCATACCTATATACCTGTTCATGTCTACACCCTTGTTCCCCTAAAGGTACTCATAGATCCATCAGTACAAGTTCATATGACATGTATATGTCATACACAATGTGTGATATTTAATTCCACACATAACCATATCTAGTGCTGCCATGGGACTACATAGAATGTCTTCCAAGATTACATGGAGTAAATGTTAGGATTTTATAGAATCTGAGGATCTATTCTTGTATCTCAACCATGCTTCTAATGTTTCCATTTCCACCATGATATATATCTGGGGACATGGATCTAGGATTGATTGCACTTGATCCATCACCAGTGTCCAGATTCTATCCACCAAAACCCCATGAGGCTCATTCTCGTTACACCACACTACCATGTCACCTCTCCCATAGACGAAAAAGCATAATCTATACTCACATCCATGTCATTATTAGCCACGTTCCACATTATTCTATTATTCATCCACAAAACACTTATCCATATTCCATGCATTCATCTTCCAAAAGTCTTGGGGTTCGATCATGCTCATATCTATCCTTGCAATGTCGAACCGTGACCCCATGGTCCAATGGAAAATAACACGATGAATAGTGGGGGGAAACAATAATAAAGAAGTGATAACCATCATTGTCCACTACAATCTTGGCCAATGATCATAATGTTCTGAAAGTACTGCTAAATCATAGCACAAAAAATAAAACAATAAATTGGGATCTAAGAAATATTTATATCTAGTTCATGTGATTCATTGGGATCTAGAATAAATCAATATGATAATTTATAATATATTCTCAATATTCAACAGGGTTAGGAAACTATTAAAATAACAAGTCCTAACTTGAGTTTAGATCAATCATTGGTAAAGATTGTGTTCGCTAGTGATGAAGAATAAGATTTGTTTCATTCATCTTTCATATCTCAATTCCCCATGATTGTGGTCATTGATCCATGTTCTCATTTTTCCAATGCCAATGAATAATGCTTAATCATCCTCTATAATGTCCCATGAATATTCATAAAACCCTTTTTATTCACTATAATAGAGCATTTATAGATTTGGTCCTAGGTTTAGGTCATAAAATAATTAAATTCAATTAATTAATTAATGTACTCAACGCACTATCCAATGGTCGTCTTCAATGGAATGTCTGATGTCGAACAAATTTATGTTGTGCCTAGGGAAAACCTTGTGTTCTGGAAACAACCTATAGTGAACACTACTTTTTAGACATAGACTTTACATATTATTATATGAATATTCATTATATATCATAATGATCCATTCCAAAATTGTATAAGTATAACATCTTAGTAAACTTGTACCCATAAAAACCGGTTCATAAGAGTCTCCTATTAAGTTCTTCATAATTAGAACCCTTTATAGACATATCATTCATAAAAAAATTCTTCATAACCTGGGGAAAATAATTATAAGAAAGGGTAATATCATATGCTCAATAAGGGTAAACATGGGAGATATCAATGATCACTCGATTAGAACATGAGTGTGAGGGTACGAAAATATGATCATTATATTTAAAAACCATACCCTTTATATTCATAATTTTCAGTCCTAGTATAAATAATGGAAGTTCATATGACATGACTCATAAACTTGAAGCATGAGAGCATAAAATTATAAAAAGATAAATGTTTTTGGAATACATAATCTTATAAATTTTTGAACATGTATAAAAAGAAACAAGTTCACTCATTAATTTAAGGACATGAAATCAAGCCCTCTGATAGACTAGTGGACATTGAACTAAGTCCATGATTAATATTAAAATTAGAAAAAAATTATATGATGTTTGGATCCTTTAATTTTTAGTTAAAATATTTTTTTACCTGCTATTGATGACTAGTGAGGATATGGAGTAAACAGGGGTATCAAGGGCTTGTTCAGAGCTCAAAATCCCAACTAGTGGAAGAAAGAACTAGGTAGCATGGTCAGTAGAAACCATACTGCCCAGCCTGCATGGTTTCTCCTAATATTATGGTGGAATTTTAGAGGGAATATAAGTGTGCATGGTACTCCCTAACCATGCACCCATGGTTGTAATCCCATTCTAAATGTCTATAGGTGTTAATAAAGGCATATTGCACAATTTTTGCATGGTTTTCCAAAACGTGTCCATTAGCCATATGGGTGCCCTTTTGGGATAGTAGTATTCACATGGTTTAATCATGACTTGGAAAACTTTGTGGCCAAATTGTGCAAACCATTATTTTTGGGTTATTTTTACCAAAATTGCCTTAATTTATTATAAACCTAAACCCTTTTCCCTTTTCATCATTCATGTCGATAGGAGGCTTCTTTTCCTATTTAAGATTCATCCCCCGTCAACATCAGTTCTTGGATAAATCATTCTTACAAACACTTATTCAACTTCCAATCATCTCATTGGATTTGCACTGGTGATTAATCTATTCTTCTTATTACTTTCATCGATTTTCTTTTTCTTGATGGATTTATTTAGTGTAGATTTGTATGCCCTATTTTTAGAGTGTTCACCTGTTTTGTCATTTTCTCTAGATTTGGACCAAAATAAAGGCCAATATTGGATGAGTAATCCTCTATAGGAATAACTTAGGTGTTATAGTCTTTATCCCTCAATTTTGAGATTCCTTGTAATATGTTCCATTGTTCCACATGTCGGTTTCATCATGCACTGCCCCTAAATTAATGCTTCCTTCAAATGGTTTGTATAATTGAGAACCGTATGACCTTCTTAGGTCTCCTAGAGTTGTCTCCACCCCATGAGGTGTGCCTATCAATTTCCCATTATTGTTATAAATGTATAAATGGATAATCCATAATATATATGGTTTTTTCATGACTTATAATTGTGATACATTAAAAAATAATGGATAATTATTATGGTGTAGAATGGATAACACACTTATCAATACATAATGAATTTAATGTAAGTGTGTGGTATGCCCACATCAATTGATTAAACTAGAAAATGGTTATTCCCTTCTTATTAATGAGAATTAATGAGTTATGAATTACCTTTTTCTTCTAATTAAATCCCTTGATTATTTATAATTGGTATAATTGGTCATGGAGATACATCTGTTAAAATTTGGGCATGAAGAACCTCATGTATTATGTTATGTTCATGGATTCCCTTATACTACCGGTGTTATACAAGCACAACATCCACATATTTAGATACGGGAAATGTTTCCCTATTCCATGATATAGATATGGTATCCCTATATTATAACACATGGTCATGGAGACCCTTTTGAATAATAAAGACTGGACATGAAGACCCTTATGAATAATAATGAATGGCCATGGAGACCATTATGGATATTAATGAATGGTAATGGAGTCCCTTATGGGATATAATGAATATGAATAGTGACCCTATATAGTGATATGGGTGTGGAAACCCTTACTGATATGATTCAAGTATGGTGACCCTATTATTACATATGGGCATGAAGACCCTTATTGATTTGATAATGGGAATGGTGACCCTACTATTTTGATAATTGTAAAGGCATCCGCTATTATTATGATACTGGGAATGGTGTCCATTATCATTGTGATACTGGGAAATGTCTCCCTTGATACTTTTCATACTCATGTTAAAAATTATGTACGCTTGAGTTATGCCTTAATTCTAGAATAGTAATAACATCCATGTATATGGTTTTATATGTCACTATTTATATAGACCATATGTTTGTATACAATTGGTTACTTATTTATATATTATGCAACTTAGGCCAAATCTGGTACTATTTGCCTAGTGTCATTATGGAACCAGAACTAATCCCCATTACATATTTATTATTGCTTTCCATTATATATTCACACATCCATATTATATTCACTAACTATATATTTACAGACATTGTTGGTGGTGGATGCTAAGTTTATCTCACACACTATCCGAGCCGAAGATGGTACCCTGGAAGATTATGTGCATGTAGGTTGGTACATCATAAATCTCTTGGCGGCTGATAATTAAGTTTCTTATAGCATGGGAGTGGGGTAACATTAGACTGATAATTGGCCCTAGATGCTATTGGAGATGGTCTTTTGGTATTGTTTTTTCTATATTGATATAGGTATTGTATTTCATGCATGATGCCATTTATTACTATTTAATTTGATGGAAATATTACATATCATCATTTTTATATGATACGAGATGCTATTTATTTATTATTGCTTGATACTTTACCTTTTGTTGTTATTCATTTATTATGATTCTACTATTTATCTTTTTTATTTCAACACTTCGCCACTTTTATTATGAGGGTATAGTATCCCCAGTGTTCCACCCTGAACCCTCACTATTATTCAGTAAACTTTGGTGTACAAGGAGGAGTGCTTGAGGCCTTATGGCTCACTCGCTTGGGGCACTGTTTAGGTGGTATCCATGTCAGGATGTCACAAAGTGGCATCATATCAGTTTTTCTTTTATTTTTTCTTATAATATTGGAATACTATATAGGATATTAGGAATGCATCAACTTTGGTAAAGATATATGTTTGGTTTTAGATAACCCACATTGAGGGAAAGATCAAATCACTTGGGATGGGAAATAATGTTCAACATTTTTCTTATTATAGTTGATTTGATTCCATGATTGGAATATGCACATTATGTGTAATATATATTATTATGAGTGAGGTTTACATTTTTTCCTTGGCCCACTATGGAAATAAATAATTGATCATTTATCATTTTAGGTACCTTATATGATTTTTATTTCATGGATTAGGCCATTCCATGTTTATATTAATGTGTGAATTTTTTGAATCACATTTCGGTGCTTATTATTATGTCCATGAATTGTGTTAACACTTTATGAAGGGACTGGATAGTGAGTGGTTTCTATTGAATGGATATCACACTTTAGTTTATAAGGTTAATGGCCCCTTATAAATTAGAAGTTTTGATCCGTATAGTTTAACCCTTTATTTAAAATATTTATTCAAAAAAGAGTGAAATTAAATGAAATGGATTCTAAAATGAAAAGGTCATTGTTAAATAAGGATTCCAATTTCAATTTAAATGGTTTTTTCATCTATAAGTTGAAATTGAAACTTTTTATGCTAGGACTATGGACTCAAAAACAAGGATAAAAAACCAGAACCATCTTTAGTAGGGGAAGTAGGTTGCTTCTCTTATGTTCTATATAATTGATCCTTACACCCAAAAAAAATTATAGTAGGAATATGGGTGTGAATTTTTCAAAGGAATTATTGTTTATATACTAATCATGTATATATGATATTTACCATGATATTTTCTATATTAGGTGTGTGTTTCACATTTGTAGAGCTATGCCACCATGAAATCCTATAGTTGTTCTCCAAGAGGGTGGTGATGACCATGCTCTGGAGGTGGTGGGACTTGAGCCACTAGTGATACCTCCATTAGTGCTACCTATGGAACCACGTGTTATCCTGTATGTAGGAAATGATTTTCAGTTTCGAGGGGAGTGTCTATGGATTATTAAGACAATATAGTGAGCTCCATGTGTGTCACCTTCTATGGGAGATCTTACACGATAGTTCCAGCAGTATAATCCACCTACCTTTTCTAGGGATAGAGGGCCCCATGCTGTAGATTTATGTCTTAAGATATTGATATATATATTCGAGTAACCTGATACACATCCTGGAAGGAGAGTGAATCTCACCACTTATATTCTTTGCGGATCCTCTAAATACTAGTGGGATATTATGAAATAGGCATGTTTGTATCAGGAAAGGGTTTGGAGGGATTTTCATTCTAGATTTTATGACTACTTCTTCCTTGGGACCCTAAGGGATGATTATTATAGGGAGTTCATAAACCTACAGTAGGGTTATATGTCAATTATGGACTACTCAACTCATTTTACACAACATCATCACCTTGTTCCTATCTCTACTGCTGATGATCCATTGAAAGTGAGATGATTTGAGGACAACATTAGGCCTCCTATTCATTCTCATATGAATGTTTTTTCCATTAAATATTGGTTATGATATATTGAAATAGTATCTCATCACCAATCTAACCCTAAGGGAAGATGATGGTGTGGGATAGGGAGGTTTGGAACTAAGGAAGATTAGTGGTTTTCCTAGTGTTCAGAAGTGACAGTTTTAGACTACATTTATAGGAGGCTCCAGCTAGGTGATACCCACTGATAGTTATTTTTTTCAGTAGTGTAGGAATACTAGGCATAAGATCTACAATTTCCCAGAGACCTTGTTGAGTGTCAAGGCTATAAGATACTGGACAATCTTCAACATTATTGTAGAACCTTTCCATCTATGTCGATTGGGAGAGGATCTGAATCAGCTCCACATTTAGAGAAGGATTATTAGAAATTTTCTATGTAGGTAACTAGAGTACTACTAGTTGTGCATGTATAGAAGGAGTTCATGGTCATGGTATCCAGGCTTCAGATATACAACACCAGTTGACCAGACCTACTCTGAGTAGTCGGGTTGCAGCAAAAAGTTGGAGATCATGCCATATTTATTCAGTGCATCCTATATTGGTGGATCAGGGTGTCGGGCCAACTACTATTCATGTTACTATTCATGCATCCTCTACTATTGCATTTTATTTTTTTGATACAAGTGAATCTCATTCCTTTATCTCAATGGATGTTGTGGAAATCCTTTGGCTTGATACTGAGTACTCCTATAGAGTTATGACACTTGACACCCCCTTTGAGTTTATAACCAGAGAGTGTGAACCATTGCAATGAATTCTCCCTTAAGGTAGGAAACCATACTTTCATATCGGACCTCTTCATCCATGAGATGATGGGATTTTATGTCATTCTTAGGATGGGTTAGTTAGTTCCATTTCATGCCTTTGTTTATCATTGTCATCAGAGGGTGTCGTTCACATCAGCAGAGGTTTGTAATTATACTCCCAAGGGGGAGTCGTGCGTCTAGGAAGGTAGAGAGAGACGAGACGATTTTTGGATAGGTAGAGTGACCACTAAGATTTAAAGACTTTTTATGGAGGATCAAGGATTACATTAAGCTTCTTGTCCTCCTATTGTTAATTGTTTGAGGGGTATTTCCCTAATGACTTTTTCTAGACTACATCCTTAGAGAGAGGTAGAATTTACTATCAAGTATGTGTCTGGAGTGGCACTAGTATCCATTCCTCCTTAAAGGATGGTTACCGCTGAGTTGTGGGATCTCAAGAGGCAGCTAGAGGATTTATAAGATAAGGGTTTTATATGGCCCAAGACTTCTCCATGGTGTTCACTAGTCTTTTTCTTTAGGAATTTTGATACAACCCTCATTATTTTCATAGATCTATAGAAATTGAACCAGTTGATGGTGAAGAACCAGAATCTTTTACCTCATATAGGTGATATCTTCAACTAGCTCATTGAAGTGATGGTTTTCTCAAAGATCTATTTGAGGTTAGGTTATCACCATTTTTATGTTAGACCATCAGATATACCACAAAAAAATTTACGTAGTCAGTACAGGTTATATGAGTACCCGGTTATGTCGTTCGGTCTTACAAACGCACTTGTAGTCTTTATAGACTTGATGAATACTGTTTTTCATCCCTATCGAGACTCATTTATAGTGGTCTTCATAGATGATATCTTGATGTATTATCATACTTTAAGTTAGCTTGCCGCACATCTTGAGGTTATTTTAAATACATTGGGAGAGCACCATCTGTGTTTTATGATTTATAATTTTCACTTATGGATCGATAATGGTCGCATCATGAATCAACTTATCTTAGAGGTAGGAGTATCAGTTGACCCAGATAAAGTGATAACAGTAGTTACCTAAGAACATCCCAAAAAATTATTTTATATATAAAGTTTCATGGGGAAATCTTGTAACTAAAAGCATTTAATACAAGACTTTTCTTGTTTATCAAAACCTCTTATAGGCTTGAATAAGAGGGATTTAAAGTTTATATGGTTGGAAGCCTGTAAGATATCCTTTTAGGAGCATAAAATGATATTGAATTCAACACCGATCATGATTCTTCCAGATATGGGTAGAAGTTATACAGTCAATTGTGATGCATACGTTATCAGGATAAGAGTATTTATGATGTAGGAGGATATATTACATGCATATGGGTCACAGAAGCTAAAGCCACTTGAGTGGAATTACCCGATGCATGATCTCGAGTTGGCAGTTGTTGTTAATGCATCACATTATAGTAGGCATTACCTACTGAGAAAGTGTTTCTGGTGTTTACATACCACAAGATCATTAGGTATATTTTCATGAAGCTTGAATTGAATATCAATAAATGAATATGGGTTCAATACCATCCGTCCTTCAACATCAATATTGCTAATATGATTGGGAAGAGAAATTTTATTTCCAATGATCAGAGCAAGAGGACTCAGACGTAGGTAGTTTAGGAGGCCAGTAGTGGGTGAAAGATTATGGATCTATTTTTTGATATTAATTTAGAGGTTTATCACCATCATGAACAATATTTACTTTCATCACTATCAGTGACCTCATAACATATTCAGAGAGTGAAGATGAGGCAATTTTTAGATCTTGAAGGCTTGGTTCTATGAGAGATTATTTCTAGCTTGGACCCACCTCTGGATTGGGTTATCAATGGTGATGGCATCCTAAATATACATGGGTGTATATGGGTCTCTATAGAAATGATATAGGAGATAATTCAAGAGTCACATGCTTATTAGTGGGAAGTGAACCCAGGTATATCCAATATGTATCATGATATACACACAAAATATTGTTGTCCAGTGGTGAAATATTAGGTTATAGATTTTATTACTAAGTGTTCCACCTTTTAGTAGGTGAAGTTTGGACACCAATGACCTTTTATCTTGTTATAGCGATTACCGGTCCCAAAAATTAAATGTAAAGATGTCACGATGGAATTTTTGGTCATCTTACTAAGTTCACGTTGAGGTAGTGACACAATTTAGTTATTCGTGGATTGATTAATGAAATTGTCCCAATTCATTTCTATCTGGGATACTTACTTATTTGATTAGTTGGGAATATTGTATGTTTTTGAGATATCATGACTACTTAGGGTCCATCGTACAATCCTCATATAAGTATTCATCTTTCATGTCGATGTTTTGAAGGGGGTTATATAGAACTATGGGTACACAGGTGATTGTGATAATATATTTTCACCATCATACCAATTTCCAGTCGGAACAAACTATACATGTGTTAGAGGACATAATTAGAGTATGTGTCCTTAATTTCAAAGGATATTGGTAAAAGCATATTCTTCTTTTTGAGTTTTATTATAATAATAGTTTTCAAGTGACGATTCATATTGATCCTTATGAGTCCCAATATGGAACGTTGTTTCATTCACCCCAATTCTGGTTAGAGTTAGAAGACGTAGTGCTATTCGGTCCTTTTCTCATTTTGGAGACTTCATATTCATTCCATCTTCTCGGGAAGTGTATGTAATGTTATCATTATGAAAAGAAATTTTATGCTGATAAAAATACACAAACTCTAGAGTTTGAGGTTGGGGATCATGTTTTCTTATTGGTATCACCCAGACATGGTCATAGATGGATACAGAGGAAAGGGAAGTTATCACCTAATTATGTCAGGACATTTTAGATCTTATAGATAGTCGAAATGATAGATTATTGATTATTATTACATTAGAGGTACCATTCCATTTATGATATCTTCCATGTTTCATACCTTTACTATTATCATTCTGACCCATCACATACTTTGATCTTGAGGATATATAGATAGATGTTAATGATTATTTTTGAGAGTATCCTATATGAATCGTTGACCAAATCATGAAGGATACCTAAGGATGGTATGTACCATTATTATGGGTGCTATGGCAGCACAATCGAGTATAGGATATGACTTGGGAGTGTGAGGTTGACATATGTTCTCAGTGGCCAGAGTAATTCATAGACAATGTTCTAGCACCCTTGGAAGGGAAACATGGGAATGTGTTCCTTTAAGGGGGAGAGACTGTAAGAACTCATTTTTTCTATGAGGTATATATCCTTTATTTTTTTTAAATATTTATTTTTTACCTTATATGGATTCCTAGTATGTTAATGGAGTAAACAGGGGTGTATGTGGCTTGTTCGAAGCCTAGAACCCTGACCGATGATAGAAATAACTAGGCTGTACAGTTAGTAGAAAATGTGCATCCTAGACAGCATGGTTTCTCTTAACCATGAAAGGAATTTAGGAGGGTAGAGTATGGTAAAATTGTTTTCTTAAATGTGCACCTATGGACAGACTTCCATGCTGAATGTTTTCAGTTTTTAGTAGAGTCAGATTTCATGGTCTGCACATGATTTTCCAAACCATGAACATAAACCATGCAGGTACCCTTTTGAGATAGTGGGATTCACATGGTTGCTAAACCATTTGAAAAACCATGAATCCAAACAATGAGACCCAATTATTTTAGTTTATTTTACAAAAACACCCTTAATTATTTACAAAATTAAACCATTTTTTTCCTTTTCTTCATTATAGAAAATAAGAGGCTTATTTCTCCCATTTGAGCTTCATCCCCCCTAAAACTATGTTATTGTATAATTCATCCATTCAGAATATAATTTTACTTTTGGAAATATCTTTGGATGTGTTCTTGTGAGTACTATTTTCATCTTGTTCCTTTCATCATTTTTATTTTTCTCAATGAAGTTATTTCAGTGCAATCTTTTATGACATATTTTTAGGGTGTCTGTTTGTTTTTTCGTTTTCTCTTGATCAAGACCAAACCAAAGGCTGATATTGGACGAGTTCTCTTGTATAGGAATAAGGTATTGTTCTAGTATTTATACCTTAAATTTGAGATTCCTTATAATCTGATTCATTTTGTCACATATGGGTTTTTGCATTCATTTCCCATAAATTGAATAAACCTCCAAATGGTTTCCATAATTGAGAACGTTTTGACCTTATTAGGTCTCATTTAGTTGTCGCCACTCCATGAGGCGTGCTAATAAATTTTTAATTATTGTTAAAAATGTATAACTTAAATTGGATCATTTATAGGGGTTTGGTTAGACTTCTAATTATGATACATTAAATGATAAAGGATCATCATTGTGGTGTAGTATGACTAACAAACTTACCAATCCATAATTAATTGAATGGAAGTGTGTGGTATGGCCATGTCAAGTAATCAAACTAAATAATGGTTATGTCCTAGTTATTAATGAATATTAATGAGTTATAGATTACCTTTTGGCTCTAATTAAAGACCTTGACTATTTATAATTCATATAATCAAGCATGGAGACCCTTATGTTATAATTTAGGCATGATGACCCTCATGTATTATATTATGGGCATGAAATCCCTTCTAATACATGGCTGATATGGGAATGGTATCTTTATATCAAGATACAACCATGGAACCCCTATTCTGTGATATAGGCATGGCGACCCTATATTATGACACATGGGCAAGGAAACCCTTATAAATAATAACGTCTGGGCATATATACCCTTATGAATAATAGGGAATGGGAATAGAACCCTTTATGGGATATACTAAAGGGGAATAGTGGCCCTATGTTGTGATACAAGCATAAAAACCCTTACAGATATGATTCGGGAATTTGGGGACTATTATTACATACAGGTATGCCAACCCTTACTGTTATATATAGGCATGATGAAACTTATTGATACTATACTAGTCATGGTGACCCTACTATTATGGCACTAGGCATAGAGACCCATATTCTTGTGATACTGGGCATGGAATCCCATATTCTTATGATACTGATCATTACTTCCCTTGATACTTGTAATACTCATGTTATAGCTTATGGACACCTGAGTTATGCCTGAGGTCCAGGAAAGTAACAATACACACACACACACATACACACACAGATATATATATATATATATGGTTTTAGACATCACTATATATAGAGACCATATATGTGTGTACACCTGTTTACTTATTCAGAGAATATCTAGCTTAGGATGAAGTAGTTATTATATATGTGGTGTCCTTTTGGAACCAGATTTGACCCTCTTTACAGCTTTATTACTTCTTACCATTATATATGCACACTATCATGTTATATAAATTGAATGTATATTTATAGAGAGAATTGGTGGTGGCCTACAGATTTTATCTCACACCCAGTTCGGACTGGCAATGGTACCCATGCAGATTATGTGGATGCCGATTAGGATAGGGGAAAGTGACCAGTGATTGATACTTAAGATGCTTATTGCGTGGGAGAAAGGAAGCACAAGACAGAGCTATTGATCATGATGCTATTGGAGATATGTTTTTAGTTATTTTTTTCTCTTTTAATACATGAATTATATTTCATTCATGCTACCATGTATTCTTACTTACTTTGATGTACATATGGAATACCACAATTTTATATATGATACTGGATATTAGTTATTTATTACTATCAGATTCTTTACCTCCCATTCTTAGTTCTTTATTATGATTTCCCTATTTATATATTTATTTAACTTTTGTTACACTCTTATCATGAGGGTATAGTATCCCAAATATACCACCTTGTACCTTCACTACTAGTCAAAAGCCTTTAGAATATGGTAAGGCACACATGAGTCCATGTGGCCTACCGGTTCGGGGTTCCGTTTAAGTGGAATCTGAGTCGGGGCATCACGATTATGGACATGAAATCTTGGTTCATGATTAAACTTATATAAATGGAAACCAGTTCCAAGAATAATCTAATGGAAATGTAATCCAAGTCTATACTTAATATTATGGACATTAAATCAAGTTCCATGCATGAAATTTTGAACAAGATATTAGGTTCATGCATATCTTATTTACCTCGTGATTTATCCATCTTTACCCAATGAATTGGAGGGAGATATAAGTCTTACCCATCAAATAATTAAAATCACACATATGTATTCCACAAGATCATAAAACACCCATCATATCATATACCGTGAAAATAAATGGGTTTCATAAATACTTCATCATAGCATAAATTATTCAAAAAAATGGGATTCATAAACTTCTCATTATTTAATCATAGTAAAACCAATGGAAAAGGAATGGGTTTTGTAATCATATATTTATCATAAATATAAACCATATGGATAAGGAATAAAGATATTATCCTTGGATCATATCCTAAGTAAACAATAAGTTAAATCAAGGGTTTCTTTCTTTTATTAATAAAAATTCCCTTAAAATATCATCAAAACATTATTGAGGAAAATATACTTTACATTTTGAAATCAATTATTTAAAATATAAAAAATTAGAAAATATTATGAAAAAAAATCTTTGAAAATAAACATGTATACATTGAATGGAAATTTAAAATCATTGAGTTTTCATGATAGCGGGAAATTCCATTCATGATGTATAAGTTAAAAACATTCCCTTATTACTTTTATAAAAAGTCAGAAAGTTCCTCGTTCGGAAAAATAGTAAGAAGATTCATTTAAAAAAAATTTAAAAAAACTAAAATTGGGGTAAAAGTGACATTAAAAAATCATATAATAATAGTAACCATCTTCTTTAAAACATTATTTTAAACATTCATATATAATAAAAAATCCTTTTCGACAGAAGAGAGAAATAAAGCAATTTACAATAAAAAATATTTTAAGTATATTGATTACATAAGGTGATGAAAATGAAATTAAAACATGTATTAAAAATAAATAAATAGAGGAGAATAAAATTCATGAGTTATGTTTGAGCTATATTATAATATTTCTTCATCAGAAACTTAATTATAAACAATCTCGATAAATAATGAGATTGTAACATAAAACCCACCCCACTTTGGAAACTTCTAAATCATAATACCCATGAAATATATAACATTTTGTGGATATTTAAATACCTATAATTTTAATTTTCATAATAATAAAATACATAAATTTACATTATATACACCACATTAATGAAACAAGTGAATATGGCATGTGTCTTATGGAAATAAAAAATGAGATGAAAAATATCTTACCTCAGGTCTGAATTCCTTCATACGCATTAGAACCTATTGTATAATAAATATTAATTTATTATCGATATATTATATAATAATATTATTATTAATAATACCATATATGATTTATTTATAACCATTTATCATCAGTTTATTAATAATTCTTTATTAAAATCATTGTTCTGGGTGATATCTGCTTTGTATTTTTTGTATGTTTTATTTTAGTAGATTTGGTCCTTATAATTTGATCATGGTAAAATAATATCCATAATTTTAATAATTATATAAATATAATATATATTTATTATATACATGTTTATAATCATTCAAAAAATTAGATATAGAAAAATGAATTGCACTGTTCATGGTGATAGTAAGATGTACGTTCGCAAAAACATTGTTTTCATTTTTTGACAGATGGAACAAAAGAAAGGTAATTAATAAATAAAAATTAAATAAAAATTATTATATCATAGATATAATATATATTAATTTATTCCATCCTTAATACTATCTTAGTGAAATTTAAATAAAAAATGAATCACATTACTTCATGGAGGTGGTTGTCTATACGTACGCATGAGAATTGTTTTCAATTTATAATGGTTTGGAAAGTAATAAGGTAGATATGATATTATCAGTACAGTTGTACAATTATTTCATACATATAATATATAAAAATTAAACCCAACAAAATAATCATCCATAAAAGATGATGATGTGAAATTAATTGTATTCTGGCATGTAAATGTTAATCGATATATACACATAAGAGTTACTCTCACTAACCATTTGATGGAAATAGAGTGAATAAAGGTGGTTTTACAATCATAATAACATTTATTTATATTTATTATACTGAATTTATTATTTTATGAAGAAGATAATAGATTTATAAATGGTAAAATAATAATTAAAAATAAAGTGACTGGTTAAGGGGATTACAGCTCCTTTGAAAGAACTCGATTGGATGTCCTATTTAGGATCATAGGGTTGGTATTTTGGAAATACCAACACCTATATAATGCTTTAAAGTTAGTTTATAATGGACTATTTTAGGGTATGGTTGATATATAGTGCTCAAAGTGGTGTAAATAAGAGAATTGAGGTTCTCTCCTTTATAATTGAGGGGAGGGGTACTTTTGGAATTTCATAATATATTAAATTAATTTAAATTACTTTTGGTGTAAAAATGGATCAAAATTGAAAATATACAAAGATAAGATGATTATTAATTTAAATATTCTCATAAAATAAATTTTAGAGGAGTTTGGATCAAATTTTTACCCTTATATTTTTGTTTTAACCATTCATTAACCCTTTCAACAATTAGAGTGATATTAATATTCTTTATTATTAAGGGGTTAATATAGTTACTATAAAAATAAAAAAAGTCTAATAAATAGACCTTTTTTTATTTTTACAACCATATCTCATTCATTTTTCTAAATTTAATATTTTTTTAAATTTTTATCACTAAATAAAATATTATTTATTAAAAAAATCATTAATGTCATTGTTAACACTATTAATTTAGTTTGACTTTAAATATATCAATGCAATGGGTAAATTAGAATATAATGCTTTAAAACCTCCGTGATATTTCATATAGATCTAAAAAAATTTCAGGACACATTAACACATTCAAATTACATCACTTTTAATATTTTTATAATCATTTATTTTTTCTACTAATTGAATAATTACTACATCAATGTTGCATAAGATTTTAAGTTAATTATTTCCAAACTGAAATTTAAAAATAAATTACATGATAAAAATTTTCATTTAGATATAAAATTATTTTTTATAACCGATCATATCCTTTATTGTTTCCAATATTATAAATATTATAGTTATTAAAAGTAAGAATGTGAAATTTTTGGATTTATATTCACTGAAATAGTATAAAGGTAAAAAACATCTCCAAATAGAAAAAAGTATATATATCCATCTTTTGGATGATTATGGATGATAAACACTCATCTTATAAATTAAAGAAATTTTTTATGGCCATTCTTTAATCCTTATCATATTATTTTTATCCTTGGTTACTTTATTTTCTCTTTACCATAGAAACAAAATTAGTAATATTACTATTCATAATGTCAAAAATATTTAATAGTTTATCAAATTTTGAACTCCTAATTACAAATATGGAATCCATTTTTTAAGATTCAATTTATATATTTGTCATAAATTACATTTAATATAAATTTGTAAAGCACCATGAAAACCTGTTTTTAGAAAAATGTGTTCTTAAGCCTAAAATTGTACTTATACCAAAATCAAATATAATAATGAATCAAACTACCTTTAAAACATTATATAAATTTGTAAAGCACCATGAAATATTTTTTATCAAATAAAATTTATAAATGTTAAATAAATTTAATTATAACTTATTTCTCACAAAAAATAAAAGAACCACATTTTGAAGAAAACATTTTTTTAAAAAGAAAATGGATTCAAAGATTTTTTTCTTATTTCCAAATAATTAATAAATACAAAAATATCAATTAGAAACATTATATATATTTTATAAAGAAGTTAATATTATTTATACCCACCAATTTTAGAGGATAAGATAAAGTAGTCACATAATAGTATATCATATTTCATATAAACTCAATGGTGTTTGTAACATATGTTATTTATGAAATAAAATTATTTAAAGGGAAATATTTTATAAAAATATTGGGGTGTTCCACAACCATTGTCTTATATTTTCTATTCATTGTATCAATCAATAGTAAAACCATTTATATCAAAAATATATTCATGTGTGCCTTAATATATATTATTTTTAGGGTCCTGCAATACTGAAAGACTGTGCTAAATCTGAAAAAAAACCTATATATAAATATTCAATAGACTAAACAAAAAAAAATAGATCCATTACAGTCTCCCAACCTTCACTAATTTTCTCCCTAAAAATAAAAATATACACAAAAAGGTGGGGTTAATGAGCCTTTATTTAACTCTCACGCTCCCATAAAACTCTTCGATATGTTCTCATGATACCAAAGAACTCAAACAAAAGGAATGGTTCATCCATGCATGATCTTCACCTACCGGTCCCCGATCTCCACTAGGTACTGTACAAAAGTGAATCCATATTCAATTTCCATCTCACCTCATCTAATAATGTGCATTTGTTCGAACATGTATTTCCTTAGCTACCACACATGGAATACGTCATGCACCCAATCCAGTTATAGATAAAGACCAAGTGGTAAGAAACCTCACAAACCCTTCGTCAGATCTTGAACAACCAATGGATCTTGGGGATAAATCTCTTCCTTGAAAAAATCTCTATGATCCTCATCATGGGGAGACTCTATGGAGAACATGATCTCCCTAGTCTAACTCCAAGAGTCAATGATGTCAATCCACCTCAGATTTATATCAGTTATTAGTTGACCTCATACACTCATGGTTCACTTGGAACTTCTCTATCATTTCTTGCACCATCTATGGCCCAACAAGAGATGTCTCACAAATCCTAGTCCAACATAAGGGTGACCTACATGGTCTCACCTATAAGGCCTCCAAATATTTCATTATGATACTACAATGGTTGAATTTTTTATAAGAAAACTATACCAATTGATATTTATCCTTCCAACTCTTCCCAAAGTCCAACACATAGTCTATCAGTATATCCTCCAACTTCTGGATAGTTCTTTAGAACCACCAGTTTGAGGTATGTATCCTTTTTTTATGCATTTTATGTTTTTAAAGTACATTTTAAGAGTTGGAAAGAAATTGGGAGAGTTTATAATGATTTGGTATAAGTTTGGAGGCTTTTCAATGGGTGCACGGTTTGCGCATGGTTAGGGGAAATTGTGCGAGTTCTCCAGGAAAGCGTGCAGGGGATGACAGTAGGCTTCCCACAGCCTATGCATAGTTTTCCAAACTATGCAAGGAAACCATTTGGATCCCATATATCGAGACAATGGCATGTTCACAGTTACTATAGGGTGTTCCAAACTCTGTGGACTAACCGTGCGGCCACTTAAAAATAGAGGTTTTAAATTCGCGCTCCCTCAAGGGTGCATCATTTCACTCCAAACTCTCTCCCACTCAACCCTCAATTTGGATTTTTGGTTCTCAATTTATTGAGGGGATCTCCCACTCACTTTTGAAGAAAATAAAAGGGGTTCCAAGGTGGTTTGAAGGTGGTTTCTTTCGAGTAAGTCTCTTCTCATGGTTTCTCTTTGGTTTCCTCTAGATATACTCTTCTCCCCTTCTTGCATTTCAAGATCTACATTTATTTCATGTATATCTAGGGTTTTTTTGACTTGGGTGTTGAGTTTTAGTCTTTTGGATGTTAGGGAAGGGGATCTAGAGAGATTTCAATGGCGTGTTTTCCCAGATTGGGGTGCTATTGCCTGTGGGTTGATTTCACCAGAACCCTAAAGGTAAATGGCTTCTCTCTTGACTGCACTTTGTTAGAAATAGTAGTTTTGGTTACAATTAAATTTTTTTTCATGAAATTAATTGTGATAATGATGAGTGACTCTTTTTGGAAATCCATTTGGTAATGATTTGTAGGATTTTGGGGAAAATGACTTATTGTTACAAAAAGGGGTTGTGTTGTTTGAATTTAAAATGTTGAATTTAAAATATTTAGTGTCTAATTATAAAAATGTTTTATTAAAGATGGTTTTGAATAAATATGTTGTTTATGGAAATGTGGTTTGGTATGGAATGTTATTTAAAGGGTGCTTTCAATAAATGGGTGATTTATTGAAGTGAATTAACATGTGTTAGAAATGGTTGAGTGCTTATTATATGGCCTTGGTGCTTTGTTCTTGTTGGTTTATTGAGTGTTATGGCTTATGTTGGTTGTTTGGAAGTGGTCAAGAAGTCTCACAATAAAAGGTGATGGATAGTGGTCAGAAGAACCACCATTAGGAAAGAAGGTGGGAAGTTTCACTATAAAAGTTGATGGATAGTGGTCGGAAGAACCACCATTATGGGTAGTGGTCGTGAAGTACCTCTAGTTGAGAATGAGGTGAACAGGATGGGCAGAAGTACCACCAAAATGGTTTCTTTATTGTTCATTTTTGTTGAAAAGATGGAATTTATTGTGCTAATGGGGAATGGTGAATTGACTTGTGGTATGGTTGTTTGGATTTCCTATGTGTTGTAGGAATTTGGGTGTAAATGGCTTGAAAATAAGTGTTTGTCATGTTGTAATTTGTTGCACTATTGACTATTTTATATAAATTGTTTATATTAATAGGCTAATGGTTTTATCCTAGTGGCGTGTGTAGGGATGTCTTTTGGGGAAAACCTACTAAGTATTAATACTCACCCTCCGCTTTGGCACTTTAGTGCTCTTGTAGTGGTCGTATTCTTGGACATAAATAAAGGTAAAGCACCTCATTGATAGTGGTTCATGGTGATTCTTGGAGATATGGTAGTTCTTGGTGCATGGAGATTGGTGTGGATCTGTGGAGTGTGTCTTTGTTTATTTTGGGTCTCTTGTTTAGTCCTCTGCATAGTACTCTGATATTTTGTTTGGTTATTTTGGAATGTGGGATTGTTATGGATTAGTTTGTTGTCTTTAGGTAATGAATGAGTTTGGCTGTTTTATTTACATCCATCATATAGTTTGTTGATGGTTTTGTTGGTTTTGTCATAAGCAAAAATTGTTCCCCACTTTATTATTGAAGACCTCGACATTTATTACCAGGCTTTGGTGTCTTGGGGAGGTCGCTTAAGGCCAAGTATCATTCCATCACCCTCTCCATCTAATGAGATGTGGTAGGATGTTATAAGTGGTATCACTTTTTTAGGTCCTTCGCCATCAAGTGAGAGCAGTTGTTCGACCCTTGGTCATTAATCATTGGTCTTGGTGTTGACATTCATTATTGGTATATTCCTTGAGTCAGGATTGTATCAAGTCATATGATTGTTATAACATGGAATGTAGATCATAAAAAGGACGTATCTAACCCTTTTATTCTGAACTTCAAATTACCAGGGAGTTGGGTACATATGTGTTTGCAGACACTTATAGGCATTGAAAATATTATTATCGTGGGTGTAGCCAATGAGATGAGCATGACATGAATGGTAGAAATGACTTCCCATTAGGATGCATATTTCATTTGGGTATAACAATTTATAGTGTGGTATGAATGTGTGGATTTTCAAAAAAATTATGAATTGGGATTCAAAACGGTAGGGTTTGACCATGAAAATTCTTTGTATTTTGAAAATGGGTTGATTTTCAAAACATGGGGAATTTTTCGAAAATGGTGCAATGTGGGAAATTGGATATTTTGGAAAGCCTAGTTGTGATAGTTTCTATGTAATTTACATTGAAATTTTAAGCCTTCATTTTCTAAGGATTGAGACTTATGGTGTTTCTTATGTTGATAGAGATAGAACTCAATAGGCATCGTAGAGACCAATCAGAGAAAGCTACTAGAAATTTTGTTGCACCTGATCCCTAGGTGAACCAAAATTTGACCCAATGCATCCTTCATGCTTTTCAAATAGTGATGTCTGGACTACAACTACATACACCTGGTATGATATATATCACGGTCGAAAATCCAATTAATGGATTGGGTATAGTTTTTATACCATGAACTATTTAATGGGATTAAAGTGTGAACCTAATCCCTGATTAGACTCTATCTACCATTTTATTTTGTCTTTTCACATAGCCTTGACTTATTTTTATTTCATATTTTATGTTTGTGTGACATTCTTATGTTTCCTTCATATTATCATCATATATCATGCTTTGATATTCATGTTTATGATTATCACAAATTTTATGTCTCGTTGATATTCATATTGACTCACAAGTATTAATTTCATCATGTTATTCTTTGATTATCCCTTTACTCAGCATTATATCTCATCCCTTTCTTATATACATCTCTAGATTAATCCAGGAAATTTTAGAAGATCAAAGAAATTAAGGGAATGTTTTGGAGTTTTAGTTTATGTATTTATATTTATGTTTTATGTTTTTATGATCTATACCTAATTTCCAAAATACACTAGGCCTCATGTTCTTATGGGGTAGTATTATTTGTATCTTTATATTTTGGATTAGGATTTGAAAACTATAGTGAATTCTATAAGTATAAGAATAAAAAAATAAAAACATCCCTAAATTTTGATAAAGTATATAGTTAGTCATTCCAATTAAATACATAACTTTATAGATACGAAAAGTGTATGTGGATTTGGAATAGTTGTACCTAGGGTAATAACCTTGAAAAGTGTGCATTGAGATGTACTTAATTTCTACCTGGTGCATGAAAAATAGGGCTTATTGTACACCTATTTTGAAACTCCTTTAGGATATGATATATTAAATTCACAAGCTCTTTACAAACCATTATAAAGGGGAAAACTCCCATAATATTTTATATTAGGAAATAGATCATGTATAATTTATATTGAAACATTAATATGTTAAGGAATATATTTCATTTATGATTTATCTCATTAATTTTCATGGGTTCCCATTTATCTGTTTAATAGTTTAATAATTATCATCCATACTTTTCCCTTTATTTAAGTCAATGGATAAAATAAGGAAGAACCGAGTCAACAACCAATGTGTTGGGAAATGCGATGACTACCGAAATGAGATGTCTAACATCATGAGAGATAAATTTAGGAATATTTTGATTATACCAAACCATATATCAAATATTATAATAAAAAATCGGCATATAGTAGCGTGTCCAAACACATGAAAGAAGAGGAGGAAAAAAACTCATGTAATTTCTTAAGATAAAGGTAATAAAGGAAATAATATCAAATTTCTTAATGTTAAAAATATATAAAGCAACAATAAGGTAAATATCATAATTGAACTAGAAGATATTTAAGTGTGAAAAATAGAGAATAAAGTATCTAATTTCTATGTAAAAATGAAGATTTATGTCAACATAATGGAGGGAGATAATGTTAAATCAATGGTACCATTAATCACCCTCCAATTCTATAAAAGTGTAAAGAGGATGGATCTCCTTTGGAATAATCATCTCAATCATTAATATTATTACCTTATTATAAATAATATCGAGATAGAATAATTGATATTGAAGAAAATACCAACCTTAATGAGATGCTTATTTTGAGAAAATATGTGCCTTAAAGATTGGTATAGAATTCCTTCTAAACTAGAAGATGATTTTTCAATTGAACTTATACTAGGAGAAAGTATAATTATAAGGGGGTTCTATCACCAATAAAGGTATATATGTGGATCCATAAAAATAGAGGTAATTGTAGGATGGAACAGACCAAATTGTGTGATAGAAATTCATAGTTTCCTTGGATTAGCAGGGTACTATCATCATTTTGTGAGAAAATTATCATGATTATCAAGCCCATTAACCAAAATAACTAAGAATGTGATGAAATTTTTCTATATTGATGAATATAAAGAAAACTTTAATGATCTAAAGAAGAGTCTAATCAGTACACATGTTCTTACATTACCCAAAATTGGACATGTATTTGTGATCTATAGTGATACGTCCAAAAAATTCTTGTTTTGTGTACTCATACAAGATGAAAAGTGATAGATTATATCTCCCTAAAATTAAATATCCATGATAAAGGATACCCAACTCATGATCTATAATTTGATGTAGTTATCTTCTCATCCAAAATTTGGTGACATTATCTTTAGAGAGAAAAATGTGACATATATATAGATCATAAAAGTATAAATTATATATTCAAATTAATGGAACTTAATATGAACCAACAAAGGTGGTTATATATGATCAAATATTATGATTTTTTAATCCATTACCATCCTATAAATTCAAACAATGTGACATATGCTCTGAGTAGAAAGGATTGTGCAACCTTATCCATGATGAGGAAGAAAAGGGATCCATTATTCTTGGTCCTGAAAATGATCAATGTGAGAATAATAAAAGGATATTCATCCTACCTTGATCAAATAAATTATCAACCATCTATTATTTAGACGTTTAAGGAGGCATATAAACATGATGAGGTACTACAAAAAAAGGTAACGAATATTCTGGAGTTCAAATTTTCTAAATATGGAGTTATAAACTTTATTACCTGGATATGTGTCACATAAAAACTATAACTATAGAGGGAACATCTTGATGATGTGCATAACTAATCCTTCTCTATTCATCCAGGTTTCACTAATAAGTATAAATATTTGAACAGAAACTACTAGTAAGATAAAATAAGGAGTGGGATTGTAGTGTTTCTATATTAGTGATAAGTCTGTCAACAATTCTTGGAGTAATGGAATAAGTATAAGGGTATGATGATAAAATTTTCCCATAAAAAGTATTGAAATGGGAAAACATAACATTAGATTTTATCATAGGACTCCCCTTGACACCTAAAATAAATAAAATCTTCTGGGTGGTGGTCAATCCCCTTAAAAAGTTAGAACATTTCATTTCAATAAAGGAATATTTCTTTCTTGATTAACATTCCAAGTTATATATAAGGGAAGTTGTGAGATTTCATGTAGTTACACTCTCTAATATATCTTATCAATATCTGATGTTTACCTAGAAGATTTAGATAAGCCTTTGGTAAGATTTTTACACAAAACTAATCTTTGACACTTCTTATCACTATCATACTGATGGTCAGAATTAAATAACCATTCCGACTCTATAGTATGTACTTAGAAATTTCATAATGGATTTTAAAGGACGCTGGGACCAAATCCTTACCGTAGTGGAGTTTTAATATAACAATATTTTCCATTATATCATTCAAATGGAACGTTATAAGGCACTTTATGATAAGAGGTGTCACACTGAGTCGTGTTGGGATGAAGTTGGGGATAAGAAGTTTATGGGACCTAATATTTTCCAAGAGATGATAGAAAAGTTTCGAAAAATTCAATATCATATAAAATCCATGAAAATCCAATATAAATTCTATGTATAAAATCATCGAAAAGAATTTAATGATGTCTTGGGAGAAGGGAAATATTATTCCAATATACATCAGTGCCTTTTAGATACTTAATCACATCAGAGTGGTAGAATATTGACTAGAACTCCCACCTAACCTATCTCAATTATATAATGGGTTTCATATATTCCTATTGAAGATATAAATACCATACCCCTCACATGTACTGGATATAGATTTGGTACTATTATAGAATGGAATTTCATACATAGAGTAGTAGGTGAAGATCATATATCATAGAGACAATGTTCTAAGAAACAAGACACCTCAATTTTTCAAATTACTATTGAGGAACAAAAAGATTGAGGGCGAAACATGGGAATTTGAAGAGGTGATTAAACAGTTGTACCTACATATTTTTTAGTGTATGAAAATAAAATTCTGAGGATAAAATTTATGAAGGGGGAAGAATATAATAACCCAAACTTTTATTCCCTTTTGAATAAATAAATTCGTTATTAGAGCTAAGTTTAAATCTAGGTGGAGAATAATTTTTTCATGTACTATAGCAGTGTGTTTATTATATTTGGGTATTATAGTAGTAGTATTATTCACATAAAAAGTGATTTTGGGCCACTAAAAGTGGGCTTTAGGCCACTGAGCCTTTGGGCTATTAGGTGGACTGGATGAGAAACCTCTAATGGTAGGATCAGGCACAGGAAAGAATTGTGGTTGGAAAACATGGTCATGGGTTCTTTGTATCATGTATTTGGACCTTCTAGTCATGTTCTTAGAGGTAGTATAATGGGTTCCCCTATACCTAGAAATAAATAGGTTCTTTACTCTAATAATAAAAATAGGATTTAACCCAAAATTAAGAAAAAGAAATGTTTTTATAGATTACACATGGAATACTTTGGTTATTTTCGATATTTATAGTATATTGGATTTATAAAACCATTATACATCATAACTATTGATAATATTGACTTTATAAAATGAACAATAAGATTAATATAATAAGGGTTATGATAATGTCTGATTGACAGAGATGGATGAAGAGATAGCCTCGACCAGTAGAATTGTACCATATGAGTCCCATTTATTAGATCTTCCGACTGAGATAGAATCTCTGGTATTTTTTCCTTTCTAAGACTAAGTCAAGATTCAATAACTAAAGAATAATTGAATTCATTTATGGAATAATTTCAAACTCGTTGGGATCACAGTCCAAACCAAGTTCTCTAAACCACACCAAGAAAATATTACCATCACATGCCTTACTCTTAGGGAATACATTGGTGTAATAAGGGGTTATGTATCTAGACACTAATAGTATGAATTTTTATATTTATATTTTTTATAAAATAATTATTACATTTATTCCTTTTATTATTACTTTATAAAAAATTAGATAATGGGTTTGATCAAAAATTATATTTTGATATGATGAAACACAAATTTTATTGTTGGGAAATAACAAGTTTCAATCAAAACTCTATTTTGGATGAATTCCAGAAAAATTAAAATATATAATATTTGAATTAAATATTATTATTAAATAATATTTACTAAATATAAATTAAAATATAATTTTATGAAGTCTAATGTAATTTTTATAAGGGTCAGAAAACTATTATTTTCAAAAAAACCCATATTTTTTAATAAAGGGGATTTTTTAATTTATAAATTAAAATTCTAAAATTTATAGAATTATTTTGATAAAATGAATATTATTTTTTAAATAAAAACAAAAAAATTATCCAATGGTGAATTTTTCATAATTCTCTAAGACATTGGAATTTTTGGGTAAAAATTAAATATGGTATAATTATATGGAATGTATTATGACATCATAAAAGCCCAAAAGTGCTTTAATAAATAATATAAAGAGTATTAAAGAAAAAAATTGTGTTTCAACTTTAAACTAATTTTTTTCTATGTTATTTTATTAAATGTATATTCCCTTAAGGAATCATCCAAAACATATATTATATTTTAAAGTTTTAAAATCAATTATTTATAGACATGACTCACTTCCAAATCCCCAAGGATATTATTTTAATGGGTCTTTCTCTTTCCCTTATAAATTTATTAAACCAACTCCACGTTGGTAGAAATAATGGGCACAACCATGGGATGGTTTTTGGTTTGGATTAATTTATTATATAGATTCTAAAACCTAAGTTTAGAAATTAATAATGAATTCCCTAGTGTTTAACTATATAAAATCACCCAAAATCCCATTCCACTTCATTCAAAAACCATTTGATCATTATTTAACTCTATATTTCGTTCTATATATCCCTCCCAAGGTTCCACCAATATAATTAAAAGATACTCCCATTCTTTTATAAGTTCCCTCTCAAGGTAATGGATCCTCTCCTTATCTTATTTATTCCAACACCTTATTTATATTATACCTTTTGATTTCTGATTTTCAATGCTAAAATACGTTTTAACACATCACTCTTACATTACATATTATTTCCATGTGTTTAAATACCCCTTTCACTCTAATTTAATCCCTACATGAATCTTTATGTACTCTCACTATGATTTCGACATTATCTTATTATTTTTCATTCCAAACATTTGTGTAGTTAATATGCATTCTCATTTCCACTAAAGGGTATTCACCAAGATGTACCTATAATTAATTTATTAGTGATTTCCATTTATTTAACCCATAATTCATAATCATGGTATTACATGTCATGAAATTGACCCTTATGTTTTAGGATCTATGTGGCCCAATTATGCATGTAAATGTTATGAATGTGATGGGTGGGACTAAAATTATTTATCCCACCAATAGATTGGGTAAATTTGTTTGTCTCATGAGATGTTTTATATTATATTAGGAAGGGAACCTATTACAATATGGGAATTGTTCCACTATTTGGTTTTTTCTTGGATGTTATCCCTGACTTATGCTTAGGTCATGTTTTATATTGGTTATGTATTTATATGTTTCCTTCATTTAACCATCATATATATTGTTTCAATGTCCATGTTTATGATTATCATAAATTTTATGTCTCTTTGATATTCCTATTGACTCACATATATTACCTTCATCATGTTAATCATTGATTGTCCATTTATTGGGATTTATAGATCACCCCTTTCTTATGTATGACCCCAAGATATCTGCGACAATTTTAGATGATCCTGGAAATTAAGGGCATGATATGGAGTTTTAGTTTAAGTATTTTTAATTCTATTTCAACATGTTGTGATTTGTACCTAATTTCGAAAATAAACTACGAATTATGACTTTATGGTGTAGTATTATGTTAATATTTATGTAATAAATCATTAATTAATGTGTATTAATGGAATAGGTCATCATAAAAACTTCCCAAAATTCTCAATAGAACTCTAGTCCCTGATGGAAAGACAATGTACCAACATGGTCAGTTTGTTAAAAATCACTCTAATAGCATCATGGACCCTCTCTTTCCATGGAATAACTATCATGAAATCCATTGATATTTCATCCCAAATCTATTCTAAAATATCAAGTGGTGGAATAAAACATGTTCGAACATAATGTTTAGTGTTTCCCAACTGACAAGTGAGACACCGAGAGAAAAACATGACAATACCCTTTTTCATTATAGGCCACCGAAATTTTCATTGAAGTTCCTTGTAAATATTTACCACACTGAGATGTACAACCAAATGATAAGTATGGAACTACCTCATCACCTCATCATGCAATGAGATTGGAACTACCATCAATACCTGGAAAAGGATTTCATTCTTTCCTCCTTCATGAAATCAATCCTGTGAATATCTTGAGTATGTCTAGTCATGTATAACCTCATAATTTGTGTATAATATCTAGTAATGTCTCACATTATAAAGGAGATGTGGAGTCACAACCATCAACTAAAGATATACTTCACCCCTCTCCATCATTAGGGTCAACTGTAGTAAACCCAGCTACCAAAATGCCTCTTCCACCAAGTGAAAACGGGTTGTCTTGTTAAGGTTATCTGCCACAAATTTTCCCTTCTCAGGTGCATATAATATCTCAAAGTCATGGTCCTTTAATAAATCCTACCAAATCCTCTATCTTAGGTTCATATATCTTTGAGGGAATATGTACCTAAGACACTTATGTTCTGAATGAAAAATAAAGTGATCACCCAGAATATAGTACTTACACATCATTAGAGTGAAGACTATTTTTCTAAATCTAAGTCATGGCTCAAATAATTCTGATCATGGGGTATCAAATTCCGTGAACCAAAAGTGATCTCTTAATATCTTTGCATCCACAGGAAACTGAATCCAACACCATAGGCATCACTATTCTATATGTACTCAATGCCCTCCTCTATTAGTCTCAAAACAAGAGCACTGGTCAACATCAGCCTCATCTCCTTGAAGGATCTTTAACATTACTCAATACAGGTAAATGGATGTGCTGCCTAATTCAAGGACCTCAAAGGGGAAGACTCCTAAGAAAATTCCTCCATAAACCTATTGTAGTACCCCACCAAAATAAGGAAAATATAGACCTCTCATATGCTCTTGGGTGGATCCCAATAAAGAAATGCACTAACCTTATCCAAGTCAATAGCTAAATATTTCTTAGAGATGAAATTCCCCAGAAAGTGAACCCCATGAATCCAAAACTCGAACTTTAATATCTTACAATAAATCTTGTGCTCCAAGAATAATTTTTGAATCATACTTAAATTTTATGCATTCTATGCCTCTGACATGGAGTAAATGAGCATGTCATTGATGAAGAAAAATATCAATCTATGTATGGATATGATATCTTTCCCATAACATCCATGAACATAGTGGTGGAATTAATTACACTAAAAGGAATCAACTAAAACTCAAAGTGTCTATAGAAACATTAGAATTCCATCTTTAGAATATCAACCTCGTATACCCTAAAATGGTGGTAGTCTGGCCTACTGTCAATCATTGAGAAGAAACTCACACATTTTTACTAGTTGAAGAAGTTATAAATCCTTAAAAGGGTTATTTTTTATTTATCATTACCTAATTCAGGTGATGATAATCAACAAAAATCCTCAAACTCCCATCCACCATTTTCATTAACAAAACTAGAGTTCCCCAGGGGGACATACTTGGTCTGATGTAACCTTTATCTCAAAGGTATTCCAATTACACCCTCCCCTCACAGATCTTGGTAAGTTCCATCCAATATGATGTAAAATATATCGGTGAAATCCCAAGGTGCAGGTCAAAGAATAAGTCTATCCTCCACCTTAGAGGTAGTCCCATTACATATTTGGGAGAGTAATCCATATAATCCTCCAGTGAGTTTTATATATAGATACTATTAGAGACTACTAAACCAAGTTCTAAACTCACAAACTAATGAGTGATATATTGAATCTAATTACTTTCAAACCCTACCCATTCAAACATAATATCTATCATTCTCAAGTAAGATAATCTCACCTCTTCTACGGAAAGGATTCTTACCCTCCTTTCATGATAGTAAATCAAGGAATGCCCCATTGAAAAGTATTCTATATCCAAGATGAATTAATAAGGTTTCATCAGGATGAACAAGAGGTCCCACAAGTAACTCTATCTACTAAGTGAAAACTCACACTAATGACAAATGTGTGATACTGAAGAATCTATCCTAGTAGACCTTCTTCCATAGCTGTTAGGATAAAGGCTCAATTGGAAGATCTAGTTATCGCATGAGGGATTTGGAGATAAAGGAATGAATCAAACATGTGTATATAAGTACCAAAATAGGAGTATAAAATAAAAAACTCATACCTTGAATCATTTTAGAAAAACAATGGTCATATCCCTCTATAGCCTACTATAGACTGCACCCTTGACCACCAGCCCTCTAAGACTAGTGTGAGCCACTTGGTGGTGGTGGTGGGAGTATCATATCATTTCATCATCCACCAAAATATACTCCCACTTCATCTCCACCTACTCCTCTATCAGCACCTCCTCCTTGGGGGGCCTGACTATGCCTATGAGACCCCGGATCATGACATTTCATATATCATGGTAGTCCATACATAGTCTTTCAACCCTCCTCAAAACTTTGGGTAGGGTAATCATCAGAAATTTGACCTTACCCATCACAAGAATAGAATATACCCTCACATGGATTGCTAGATCCTATAAGCGGAGCCTATGCTATAAATCAATGTCTCTAAGTCCACATCTATTCAAGACTCGTGTTTTAAGACACTAATGACTTATGCCTACTAGATTTTGTAGATGAATTATCCCCATGATGACCAATTTCATTTTTATCCACCCGATGTCCCTATTATAGGGGTCACTCGGTAACTACATCCCACTCAAGTACTCCATCATAAGTAGGAATTAATAAGTACACTATACTAGAATGGATGTATCTATGAAGGCCCTGTTCAAAATTTTATGATCAGAGGAATCAATATCTTACCATATCAATGGAGTAATGCACTTGGTCGATAAAACATTCAGTGTACCCTACAAATGACATATCACCCTACTATATATTGAGAATATTCTAAATCAGAACAGAGCATGATCATAAAGGGTAATACTCATCACATAAAAACTAATAAATTTATGATTATGAGAGCATCATATCATCAAGAGTCTTCATGATCAGACTAGGGGCCTCTTGGCCAATGGTAAGCTAAGTGTGAGAACCCTAGACCCACCTATAATAGGCTAGGGGATGATGATACATTCTGAGTATAAAATTATGAAATGCAAGGCCTTAGACTTTTTATATATATATATACACACACAAAAATCTACAAACAATAGTGTAGAGATAAAGGGATAAACTAAATATCTAAATTTTAAACCATGCATGCAATAACCTCTAGGAAGGAATCAAAGTATAATACCTCAGTACAAAAGTATAAAGGGAAGAAATAAACACCCAACCAAAAATGAGGTCCCAACCTAAAAAAACTACTAAGAGGGAGACTAAATATTTCCAAACTAACAATATCCAAGAAAAACCTCCAAACATGGTCAGATCTACTAGGTACAGCTTTGATCCTCTGAAACCTAGCCCATCGATATCACTATCGATCTATCTGTCATTCTTGTAAGACATAATAAGTGAAAGTGAAGCCCATGCAAGGTTGAGTATATAAAAACAAAATAGGATTTCATGAAAAACAAGGAGGGAGAATAATAATGATACAATAGTCATCTTGACCCATAATAAAATGGGAAATGAAACCCAATATATAAGTTCTCATAAAGAAACCAAATCAAGAGAGAAAGGGGATCTCCATATCTACAGCCCAACTAAGAATGATGACTGGTCCTAAAACTCCAAAGATCCATATTTAATGCCCAATATTACATGTAACAGCTAATGAATCTGCATTGAGGGCTCATACCTCACCCCTGCAATCCACAAACGAGGGGAGAAAATCTCTAGTGGAGGACCCGATCCCCATTGGAGCTCAAAGACAAGGGAACTCCACAGATAAAGGATCTGCACCCTATGTAATAAGAGGGGTTGTCAACCATACCTATGTAAAGATTATAGGGGACTAATTCCATAGTGTTATACGGGGTTAACAACCTTGACATCTCTCTAATGGTCAAACCCATAATAGTTATCAGTCAACAAATCCTGAAATAATAGTCATGCTCGGAACACCTTGTGTCGTATCTCTAACACCAAAATAAATGCCTCCATCATGTTCTATGTGACAAACTACTCTGGATAGGCTACTCATGAGCCCATATTCAAGACGTGGAGATGGAGATACACAAGTTGGATGTTTTTAGGGAGGTATACAACTTTTTCTTAGGGTCACATGACATGTGACCTCACCTTGACACATGTACATGTCCTCATATATGAACGGATTGGTTTTCCATGTGAAACTACACTACATGTACAACCGGTACTCAAAATTTCTTGTCTTTACAAGGTTTTACTATGTCCTCATGGAATGTTTCTATATAATTCGGCCCATGCTCATGTACTCTGGGTGTGCCCATGTACAGTGGTTGTGTCTAGGTACTCTAGTTGTGTCTAATTACATGGTCATGCATGTGTACTCTAACCATTCCCAAGAACTTGGGTGTATCTCTACCCATGTACCCTATGGTACATGCCGATCAATTAGTACCCAGTCACATAGTGTGTATGCATCATATAGGGCATGTGATATTTTAATCCATTCAAAGCCCAAGACATCACATATATGGGACTACATGATATGTGTTCCTTGAATACACACCATGTATGTCGAGATTTTCTAGAATTCAAGGATCTCTTAATGCATCTTACCTACACTTCTCCCACCACCATTTCCACCTATATCTACACCAGTGTACTCATATATAGGGATAAACATGCATGATCCATCATCAGTGACCAGATTCTTGCCACCCAATCCCCATGCTGCACATTTCCATCACACAATGTTTTTGTGTTTCCACTCACATGGTTAAAGAACCATGCCCTATTCTATAATCCATGTTTTCGACACCCACACCCCATATATCAGCTTGAATTTGGCGGTTTGATAAACAAAGAACCAATATGTATGCATCCACTTTGAATTTGGCGATTTTTTCACAATAAAATCCATCCCAGTAATGTCGAACCATGAACCCATAGGCCAACAATGAAAAACATGATGAATAGTGGGGGGGAAAGCACAATAATGAAATGAAAACCATCATTAGTCTATGTAATCTTGGAAAATGATCATAATGTGTAGAAAGTATGGGTGAATTATGTAATAATTAATAAAAGGATAATTTAGGATCTAAATAATATTTTTATCTAGTTCATGTGATTCACGGGATCTAAGATAAATTATGTAGATAATTTATAATCCATGATCAATAATCAACAAAGGAAGAAAATCATAAAATAACGAGTCATGGGTTGAATTTTTATCATTTTTTAGTGAAGAATGAATTATCTAGTGATAGAGAAGAAGATACATTATGTTTTTCATCTACCTCATGATTTCCCATGATCATGGTCATCGATCTGTGCTCCCACTTTTCCATCACCATTGAAGAATGCTTCGTACTCTCATCTAATCTCCTAGGGTTATACAGATAAATGTGGTGATTCTATATAACACCATATTTATCAAGGAGTTATTAGGTTTATCCCCTAACATAAATTAATTAAATTTATTTATTTATTTAATTAACATACCCACCAATGACCATCTTCCATATAACGTCTAATGCCATCCAACTTGATGTCACACCTAGGGTAAACCCCATATTTCAGAAACAGCCATGGAATCAGATTTCCCATATGAGTTCCCAATTAAATGAAATAAATTATACAAGAAATATTCATTATCATTTCTTAATATATATTAATTCTTAAGTCTTAATAAACCCAAATATAGCAGTGACTATGATAAAAAAAATACATAAATATGTAAAAATATTCAAAGGACTAAACCCACAATACCAGAGTCATTACAACAAAAATTAAATTTGAAAACATCTAATTTCAACCACCTTTAAGGGATATACTTTATCAACTTCATCATCATGGTTGATCTAATTTTTATAAGAACTAGAAGCATCCTTATTCAAAAGTTATTCAAGAACAAATACTAATTTATTTTCCAAAAATAGTATATATTCTCTAAGATGGATATTTAAATACTCTAAAAAATAATCAAAAAAATAATTTAGTTCTACCCTATACTTCATCAACATTAATTACATATATTATAAAACAAACAAAAAATATGGGAATAGGGTCTTTTTTACTTTTTCTATTAGTGAGAGTAATAATGTAAGGAGTTTATTATAAAATTAGAAACTTGTTAGTTTTTTCTCAAATCTTGTGAGAAATATTCATTATTAATAATTTAATTTTCAAGAAATGAAACCCCATGTTTATTATGTTCTTATTTATTATTTCAGTATACTCTTTCCATGGAACTTTATTTTTCCAGAGTAGCTAACCTAGCACACAAATTCCTTAGTGATTTTCATACTTTCCCTAACATCATCTCATGTGATAATAATATTTTATTCCAATATTTTAATGTTATTCAAGTATGATTTCACTACCCACAAAGCTTCTCTAGAATAATCAATTCATCACTTTTTTTAAATATATAAATAAATTAAAATTTATCTTTATTGATGTCATGTACCAAACCAATCCTTTTGTTTCTTTCTTAGAATGATTATCCTTTTCACTTGAAATATAACCCTTCACCAATGATGTTCATGGGTTTCTTAAAATTATCCACTATGTTTCAATTTCTTCTATAGTAGAAGAATATTCTATTTGGTGTAACATCTTTCTCTTTATTCTTAGGTGTGTTTTGTTCAACACATTTACTTTCCATACACCCCAAACTCATATCAATTTCCATTTATTTCGTTATATATGGTCATATATCTTAAAAAGTATATGAATTATGCTTATTAGATGTGAAAAATTAATTTATCAGTCTATTGGATACCCTTTTTTAATTTCAATTGATTTTTTCAAGACATTTGAGTCTGTTTTTCATTAGCCTGTTCACCTTTTTCTATATAAATTGCCTAAATCTAGCAATATTATTTTAATTTCAGATTTTATTCCAATTTAAACATCCCTTATTTATCTTCTAATGATTGAATTATTATAATAATAATGAATAATATTTTTTCCATACCTTTTACAACACTAACGACATCTAGGGAATCTTGTTTTTTTTGTCCGTGTCACAAAATGGATGACATTAACTAATTCTATTTTTCATCCAAACAACATTTATTTAGATGTTATTTTAGGGAAACACATCCACCTTTTTTGAATAAGTTGTTTTTCATTGTTTTTCTTAACATGTATTTGAAAAAAAAAATTATTTTCAAACATGCACTATATAACTAGTCATAAATAGTAAAGAAATATTTTTTAGAAAAAGGATTACCTTTTTCTTAAAGACAATTATATATTTATTACCTAATAATTTAAACAAATGATTTACAATATATAAAATTATCATCATAAAAATATCCTTTTAAAAATATGCATGGAAAAGACTCTTCTCTAATCTATATGTAAATATTCAACTTCTATCACTTCTATATTTCCCAGTATGATTTTTAGTTAGGGATATTACATATTGAGATATTTTTTTTTTCATCTTAAACTAACTTATCTTTTTCATTACAATATTTTAATATCTTATTAATGTTTTTTTTCATACACTTAATCATTATTATTATTCTCTTATAAATAATTTATAAGAACTGTAATATGCATATCTTTGATCTCTTGCAAGTACTTCTTAACATCAATGGCATCCCTTTTTTTTATTCTAATGAATTGATCATATCATATATAGTTTTTCTATATTCTTATATTTTTTAAATTTTTATAATAAATTCATTCTTAAATTTTGGTCCCTTTCCTTCAATAACTATAATCATATTACTTTTATGATCAATTGGTTTAGTGATATTTATATACATCAATACCCTTTGTTATAGTGCCTCAACTATCCTTTAAGATTATTTTTCAGGTTTTATGAAATCCTATTGTAAGTCTCTAAAATGGACATAAATCATCAAGATAAATTATTCAGAAAAGCTAAATTGGGTTATTTTGAAGAAATTATACACCTAATCTTGTGATTAGTTAGGAAGAAGACATTTTTCTCTTATATTAAGTTCGCCCTTAGGGAGGGAATTATAAGAAATTCCAATTATAACTTATCCATAAATAAACATTGAAACATAATAGGTATAAGTTATATATATATATATATATATATATATATTCTCACTAATTTATTTTATCACTATGTATGCTTCATCCATGTAAGGTCTAATTCTTCAATGAAAGAAACATGAAGAAATTGAGGTTTCTTACTCTTTTCATAAGTGGGATTATTTTTCACCATTCCTCAAAATAGAATCTTTAATAGAAAATTTATTAATAGATATGAATGAATTTTATCCACTTTTGTTACCTTGAATTAGAGGTGATTTCTTTTTTATTTTTCTCATTAATAAGGCTTTCCTTGATCTATTTTCTTCTTTTTTTATCATGTTCATAACGTCTTAGAAAATATTTCATCAATATTTACTTTGATATAGTACTCTTAAAATTAATGTAATTTTCATTTAATAATGATATAACTAGAGTATAAACCCAAAAATAAAACATTCCATTATTAAGAATATAATCAGAGGTAGAACCAGGAGCTTTAATACAAATGTTTTTTTCCATAAGGTTAGTGTATCCACATTGAGAGGGAGTGAAATAAATATGAACAACTATTTAGGAGTTAAAAAAATTTCTTTAACATATACACATGAGTAAATGGATATTAGTATCTTATCTCACACTCAATATTAATTCATTTAATAATGTCATAAAAATAAAACAAATCAATTAATTGTTTATGAGGTTCACTCCCCCACCAATCCATTTTTTATAATAAATTCCAATTTATGTTAAGGTGGGGACCGTTATAAGCACAACACAAGATATTTTAATATACATTTATAGATTTTATAAAATAGTCAATGGGTAAATGAAATAATGAATCAAACTATCCAGAACCAAAGAAAGAAAAAAACCTAGAATTCCAATAATTAAAAAAACTAAAACAAAAGAAAAAAATAAAAAAGTATTCCACTATTGAATCACTAACATTACAACATTACTTTATGTGATGACCAATGATAACCATGTTCTTGGGATCCTAATTTTATTTGTCCAATATATTTTGAGCATATCTTAAAAATCATCATGATAATTCTCAAAATAGCTAAATCATTACAATAATAAAGTCTAATGTTTTCGAACCAAATCAAAGAAAATAAATCACCCAAGGAAATATTTATCAATAAGGTTAACCTAATAATGATTTTTTAATATGGTTGTGATAGGAATATAATGATGAAATACTATTTCAAGTGAAACCATATCAATCCACCAGCATGTTAAAAAACCATTTTCCAACCACTAGGATACTTGAACTTAAGGGATAAATTCAAAACTATTATCAACCCTCTTCAAAGATCCATATATTATAATACCCCCTATAATTATTATCATATAAATCATTTTATAACTCATAACTTTTAAATATCCAAAAATTATTCACAATAATATTCATTCTATCAAGCTAGTGGAACTAATCAAGGAAAACATTATATTAAGACATCAAATATGGAATAAATACTAGCAGAAACCTTAAACAATCTAAGTAAAAAAATCCATTCCCTAAACAAGAATTTCCAAAAACCCACTTGCAAAAAACACAAAAAATAAACCCATCAAAAAGACATATTCCATCACTTTCTCGACCGAAAACCCAGCAATCGATGAAACACCAATTAGAATCCATGAACCCAAACACAAATCAAGGGAGAATAAGTGTAGTACTAGGTCACCACTATTGAAAAGTGGGTGAACTATAGTTACTTTGTGTATGAAGGGTTATCTTTGATATTGATAGGGATCATTGAGGATGGGATCAAAGAAAATGAAACCAGAGACCACCACATAGGGTTTGTTCAAGATCTAACTCCAAAGTAAAAAAACTGATGTTGAGTAGTGTGAAGGACCCCACCGTTTAGGGAGAGGATTCAAATATGAGGTCAAACATAGAGTTATATGGAAATTTAAGAAGAACCAACATAGTTAATATGCAAGGAAAAATACTATATCAATAAAAGGAAGTAACCACGATACATCACTCCATTCGAGGATATAGTCAATCTGAGGGAGAAAATAAGTATAGAGAAGTTTTGCAGCTATCTCCAAAAGTGGGTATTGAGTTCCCCCTCCCTTCCAACATCCATTCCCATATAGTGGATTATTTATTATTATGAATAACCAAGGGTAAGTGATTGACCTTGAACCCATATACCTTTCACCAACCATGTTTAAATGGATTGAATCAATTAATCCAACCTAAAAAAACTTTCATTTATTTAGTCACTTGCATTAACTAGGTCTTTTATTTACAACTATATTTAACTAGGTCATCCTAAAAGAAGATTTACAAAATAATAAAAATCATCCACTAGAATAAGGTAATAATATCTTCAGCCTCTGTTATAATAACCTTCAAATGTCTGACTCTCTACTTATTCATAAAGAACTCCAAAATAAAATATATTCCATATCATATGTTTTTTATTCTAAAAAATTCTCTCCCTTTAAATACATTGATGAAATGATGGTAATTTTCAATTTTCACATCAACAACATTCAAAATCTCTCTCTTTCTCTTTTAATTGACCACAAGTATTATTAAGAATTAGTGCATTGGTATCTTCCCTCATCCTTTTATTCTTTGACTTGAGTTATATTTATAATATCTTAGATATTTATATAATTAATTTCTTGAGGCTCCCTTAAAAAATGATAGTGAAATCTCTATATTTGAAACAAGTCAAATATCCTTCATTAAAAATCTCATGATTTTCTATTTATAAATGTATTTCAAGATTTCCCTTTTGAATCTCTAAAATTAACATACAAATATATTATAAAATCCCCATGATATTCTAAATAAATTCACCATCAATATTTTCTCTTTATTGTATTTAAACATTAAAAAATCTTGTGTATTATTTTTAGAATATTAGTTCCCACATGATAATAATATTAGGGTGAGATGTTATATCTTTTAGTGTGATAGCCTAATTTAAACCATAGAATCATATTCATTTTATTTAATCACAACTTAAAACATATAATTATGCTATTTAAAGCACTAAATTTTATAATAGCATCATCATATTAATTTCACACATTTCATGTATGAAATCAACAATTTAATGTTATATATCCTCCAAAATATATTGTATATCCTATGTATATTCAAGTTAATATTATGTATCCTAGAAAAAATATCATTCTTTCCCTGAGAAATTGTATTTAATCCTACATATCACCAGTTTATTCATACATATGATCCAAAAAATATCTTATTTATCACTTTAACACTTTGAGTCATTCTTACAGATCTTTAAAAAATTATTCTGTATACTCTTAGAGATATTAAATACCATGAAATGGATATTATGTAAAACAAGTGATATTTTACATAACTTCCCACCTCTCATTCTATTTGATTCATCTTTATATTTATATAATTATCATGAACACATCAATAATATTCCTTAATTTGAATATGGAAACTTTCTTTATGATCAAAATCTTGATCTTCATTCAATCCCCATTCCTTGTTATTTGTAAAATTTTATTCGATAAAAATGCTATAATGATACATTTATATATGGAAACATTTATTTTTATTCATACCACCTTCAATAAAAATCAATTATCTTATCATATCTACTTGATATTTTTTTAAAAATTTCCATAAATCTCATATTCTTTTTTTTCTTTAAGATTCCATAAATTTCCCTACTTCTCTTCCACATATGAATGATCACATAAAAATATAATAGAGTTCAAAAACTCTAGATCACAATACAATATCCTACTTTAAATAAAATAACCTTAAAAAATTTCTTAAATAATGGTATAACACTTAGCAACGTTATATTAAAACATTTAAGATAAACATAGAATTGAAACATTTATATCTCACTTTTCATCTAGGAACTCAATAATTTCATTTTATAATGCCTAAAAAATCTTATATATCCTATGAATATTTTAGTTACTCTTGTGTATCCTAAACATAATCATATAAATTCTTATGAAATTTAGAGTTAATGTTACTCATCACCAATTTATTCTTATGCATGCTCTAGAAAGATTATATACATCACTTGAACACTCTGAGTTATTCATATGAATTCTATAAAATAAATATTATGTATGATATTGAGATATTACATACCAAGAAATTCATCTAATGTATTATCTGTGAAATTTTATTTATAATCATATAAATCTTATGTATCATATAGAAAACACAAACTAATTAAAAAATGTTCACCTTGTAAGATCTTGTACATGCATTTGTAATTTCTTCAACTCTAACGTAGAAGTTAAATTTTTTTTCAATAAAATTAATATGTATTAAATAATTAGAATAAATTTCATCTGACTTCAGAAATTCATCAGACCTCTATAAATCCCTTTAACATAATTCTAAAAGAAAATTCAGTATTAACTGAGCTCTTCATGTATCCTATAAGTCTCAAATTCATAGTAAGATTTATTCTTCCACTTAGGAGATATTTTGTAACATCCTGGTTAAATAAATAATTAATACATTCTATTTTTTATTAATATTTTGTGAATTAAATATTTATTTTACTATAAAGGGGTTTCTATGTTCGATGGTGTACTTGATACACAACAACATCTTTCTTTGAAATCTTACATTGCACACTAATAATATAGTATTTTTATTTTAAATGATAGTTAACTCCTAACCATTGTATTAGAGGGAATGAAAAAAACTAACTACAATATGATTATACATTTTTGTTAAATAAAATCTAGAGGCATAAATTGTGATTGAATCTAATTTTAAGCATAATTTACTTTAAAAGGCCTATTTACCACCTTTTAATGGTGAACCCTATTTAAATATAGTTTTGGTCACTTTTATATATTCTATTTGACAAAATAAAATTCTTTTTTATATTAGGGGCATCAAAATTTACTTTGGGTAGATTTTTGGTATTTTTCTGGTAAAGTTCATTTTTTATGAATAGTAAAAAATACTGTATTTTTATTCAAAAGTGAATTTTAATCTAATTTATTTACATGGTTATGTTATCTTTTTAATTGGTTTTAAAGTTCAATTAGATTATATTTTTATAAATTAATCCAATGTTGGTCATTTGAATTAATTTCACTTTGAAATTGGACATAAACAAGTGTTAATCTTTTGATAGTTATTGTTTCTTAAAAATTAGCTATTTGTTTTGACAATAGAAATTAATTATAAATTAATTAATGCAACTTCTATAGTTTGAATTTGGTAAAATAGACATCATTTTTTAATTATGAATGTCAAATATAACTTAGGCTTATTTTTGGTAGTTTTCTGAAAAACTTCAATTTTTGATGAATAGTGAAACCACTAAGTAGTAGTTAAAAACTAACATTTTCATTTAAATAAACTTTTACCACTTCTATGGATTAAATTCCAAAAATCATATATACATGGTTTCTATTAATAAGTAAAATGTGGTTCAATAAGATGAAAATAATTTTTGGTGAATAGTAACTTTTGACTTTTATTTAACGCGGTTAAAGGTAAATAGGGTAATTCAAAATTACCTTAACACTTGTCCTAACCTTATTGGTTGAGTCATCTATGACCATGGGAATATTTGGGTCGTTTTGGGACCTCATGGAGCCACTTGGGAGTGATAATGACACTTTAGATTAATTAACTTAGAGTAATGATAAAAATGACACAAACAAATATCTTTTAGTAAATAAATTTTTACATGGGTTTGTATAAGCTATATTTTCGACTATAAATATTAATTGGAAAGCTAAAAATATTTCCTACATAATGGAAATTTTTTAGACATAAAATAAATTAAATTATTTATGACACAATATTGATTTTGTATTTACCTCATTAATAAAATATATAAATAAACAAGATTATAAATATTAAAACAATATCCAAAACCTGTCCAATTCTTATTGGATGATTTTATTTCGACCATGAGTCATATTATCTTCAACTTTAATTAGTTTTGGACATTTAGAAACTGAATATCATTATATAATAAAATAATATTTTCACACTTTCCTAAAGAGCCCCTCCTCCCCCTTATAAAAATACCTCACTTCTTACTCATTCCTCACACCTATCAAGCCCCTTGGATCATCTAACCCCTAACCAAATAAGATCTGAAGATCCCTATAATCCTACTATAAGCCTTACCTTAGGCATAAATAACTTCAAGAAGTCCTTTTAGTTCAAACCAAAGGGAGTTACCCAAATTAAAGGTAATGATTCCTCTTAACTTCTTTTCTTTTATTTTACTTCCCCATCCCTAAACTCTTTTTATACCTTTCTTTTATAACAACACCAGTATCCTAAATATACTAGTACTTTGTTATTATAAGGATTTGAACTATACTTACACACACCTCCATCTAATGGGTGAAGAACATATTGTTTCTTTGGATGGAGAACTAACGGCTCACGAAATGATGATTGTTCGATTTTCTCCTACCGCATCTCATGGGGGCCATTAAGATGAAACTATATTTATATATGATATATATTATATTTATGTTTTCTTTATGCTTTTATATTTTTCCTTTATATCATACTTTTATGGTTTCCATTATGGGTAAACACAATAATTTCATTTGAGGAAATGCAGACTACCACCCCCTCAAAGTGATATGACTCATTAATTTCATATGTGGGACGTATAAAGGATACTATTAATGATATTATATATGATATTATACTGGAATTATAATATACCTATGTATCAATATGTTTTAATTCCATTAAAGTATGAAATAGAAATGAAAGTAGCGTTCATGTGTACGTACGACTTACCATCTCCATGAATGGTGCATTCAATTTCTTATCTCCAAAATGTTATGTAATGTTATAAATACATATATAAATATACTGGATATATATGATTTATATGATATCTAAATCATTAATATCATTCTGTAGATAATGGACTATTGACCACATGTACAACTTGTAATTATATGGTGTTCATTTGTGACTCAAGTACCAAATATCGACAAAACAACCACTATTAACTTAAATGATTACATAATGTTTATAACATGGTAATAAGTGATATAAAAAGAATAATATACTTAAAAAGGTTCTTAAAAAAGTATAAATTAACTTTATTTTATTATTCCATAGATTAAAGAACGAATGGGTCAAGTTGGACATGAGGTAAGGGAACTTCTTAACCCAATTTCCTTTCTTTGGGTTAATCTCCTACTTTTAAATTATGTCATGCTATGATTATGTAAGAAATATATTTTGATGTCCTTTGTTGTATTTTTACATTAATTATGTGTACCTATAGTGAATACACATAATCTATCTATTTTTTTACAAAATGATCTTTGTAAGGGACTTTGTATCAATCTATATTCATTGAGGTATATTTTGTTTTAATACACGATTTTCATTTATACGCTGTATAAACACCTTTGACTTTTCATTTCACTCAAAGGGAATATTTTTCTATGAAGCATTTTACTAAATGAAAAAAAAAATGTTTCTTTTAAAGTAAGTGGTGACAACGAACTTTCCACCGCCGTGATTATTATTTGAACTTTGGCTTCCTTAACTAGCCGTAATGTTTTTAAAAGGAAAATAAATACCATATAATCTTTTATGTATTTTGGTATTGAAAATGGTTTTGATAATGGTTTTTTTATGACAATATATTTAAGTGATATATTGTGATTTAAATGTGGAAATGTTTTCATTCCTTTATATTTGTTGTATGTGTTATGATTTTATAATGGTAATTGGATATTTGACGGGTGGTTACATGATAAACCAAATTACGGGTGGTGTCGTGACAAACTAGGATGGGTGGTAACGTTATAACCTCCAATGAAATGGGTATGGAAGTTGGTCGTATGGATATTCCATTTAGTGATATGTATGGAAGTCGACGGTATGATTATTCTATTTAAGTATGTTTATGTCCAAAGTTACCTTTATATGGTAATATTTTGGTTACAAAAGGTTGAGAAATACTCTTTTATTCAGTGAAGAGTATTTACTACTTCATAAAGGTGAAATGTATTACTTGTGATAAAGTATTCATGGTTTACTTGCTGTTTTGAAAAACTTACAATATTCCTTCTTTGTGTATCCCTTACTGAGATTTTTATGCTCATCCCATGTTATTTGAAATGTTTTTCACAGGACATAAAGTGGAATAGGGTCAAGGATGGGATCAGGGAAATGTCATGCTATCTAAAACATGGAACTAGACATGACTCTTTTTTTCAAGAGTTTTTATTTTGTGAAAAAAAATAGGAACTGAGTAGATGTCTCTACATATAATATTCATGTTTTTATGTAAATGTTATGACCACTACCACAAAACTGGGCAAGGCCTGCGCCCCCCTTTATCAGCGCTAACGGTTTAGCACTGATAAAGGGTCGCGCCTTTATCAGCGCTAAAAAAAGCGCTGATAAAGGCCCGCCCCTTTATCAGCGCGTTTTTAGCGCTGATAAAGGTTGTATTTATCAGCGCTTTTCATTTAAGCGCTGATAAATACACCCTTTATATGCACTTTTTACTAGTGCTGATAAAGGGTCCTGCAGATTTGTTAAAAACCCGCGGGTCCTCTTCCTCCTCCCCGCACACAATCAAGCTCTCGCGGAAGCCCTCATCTACGCCGCTGCCGCCTCCTCCTCCTCCTCTGCCGCGACCGCCTCCTCCTCCTCTGCTTCTGCTCCTCCTCCTCCTCCTCCTCCACCGGCCTCATCCTCCTCCTCCTCCGGTGCCTCCGGTGCCTCCGCCCTGCCTCAGCCCTGCCTCCGCGCCACTGCCGCCGGTGCCTCCTCCTCCACCGCGGCCTCCTCCTCCACCGCGGCCTCCTCCTCCTCCGCTGGTGCCTCCGCGACCTCATCCTCCCCTACGGCCTCCTCCTCCTCCATTGTGCGGTATGTTATGCCCACTAATTGTAATTTGCTTTGTTTTTTGTTTTTGTTCTATATTTCAACTATCATGATTTGTGTGAATCAATTTTATTTGAAGTGGGGGGGGGGTGTAGGTGTTGCGGGGGTGTAGTGGGTGGGGGGTGTGCAGGTGGGGGTGTTTAGGTGGGGGAGATGTGCAGTGGGTGAACATGTGTAGGTGGGGCGTATAATGGGGGGTCTATTGGGTGTGAGGTGGGGGGGGGGTGTACAGGTAGGGGATGGGGGTGGGGGTGGGATGTGCAGGTGGGGGTGGGTGGGATATGCAAGTGGGAGGGGGGGGGGGTTGTTCAAGTGGGTGGTGGGGAAGAGAGTGTTCTAGTTGGGGGGGGGTCTAGGTAGGTGGGAGTTTGTTGGTGGGTGAGGTTGGGGGGTGTACAAGTGGGGGGTGTGAAGGTGGGGGTGGGGGAGGGGGGATGTGCAAGTGGGGGGGGGGGGGGGGGTGTAGTGGGTGGATGGGAGGGGGGATGTGCAGGAGTCTGCTGGGGGAGATATGGGGAGGGGGGGATGTGCATGTGGGAAGTCTACACTTCCATAGTTTTCCAATAAGCACTGGGAAGTCATCACTTCTAGAGATTTGGATAGGCCTGAGGCCTCTTAGGTTTTGGTTCTTGTCTATTTATCTTTATGAGTAAGGAATCATATGATCTAAAAGTGACATCAACTATACATGGTTAATTAATTCTCCCACAAAACAATTTTCTAGAAATAATATATCTTTGGAAGGTGAGGGAGCCTTTTAGAATTCTTTCGTATAGAGACCAGTCAAGGAAAGTTCCCATATATATCCACCTAGAGTAGGGATCTCTGCGGCCGCCGCCTCCTCCTCCTCCGCCGCGGCTGCCACCTCCTCCTCTGCTCCTTCTCCTCCTCCTCCCCCTCCACCGGCCTCATCCTCCTCCTCCTCCGCTGCCTCCGCCGATGCCTCCTCCTCCTCCGCCGGTGCCGCCGGTGCGTCCGCAGCCTCCTCCTCCTCCGCCGGTGCGTCCGCGGCCTCCTCCTCCTCCGTCGTCATGCCGCGATCAAGCCGCGGTCATGCCGCGGTCACGCTGCGGTCACGCCGCGGTCACGCCGCGGTCACGCGGCGGTCACGCGGCGGTCACGCCGCGGTCACGCCGCGGTCACGCCGCGGTCACGCCGCGGTCACGCCGCGGTCACGCCGCGGTCACGCCGCGGTCACGCCGCGGTCACGCCGCGGTCACGCCGCGGTCACGCCGCGGTCACGTCGCGGTCACGCCGCGGTCACGCCGCGGTCACGCCGGTGCCTCCGCGGCCACCGCCTCCTCCTCCTCCGCCGCGGCCGCCGCCTCCTCCTCTGCTCATGCTCCTCCTCCTCCTCCTCCACCAGCGTCATCCTCCTCCTCCTACGCTGCCTCCGCTGCCTCCACCCTACCTCCGCCCTGCCTCTGCGCTGCAACTGGTGCCTCCTCCTCCACTGCGGCCTCCTCCTCCTCCTCCGCTGCCTCTGATGCCTCCGCTGCCTCCTCCTCCTCCGCCGTGTCCGCCGCCTCCTCCTCTGCTCCTGCCCCTCCTCCCCTCCACAGGCCTCATCCTCCTCCTCCTTCGCTGCATTCACAGCCTCCGCCCTGCCTCCGCGCTATCGCCGATGCCTCTGGTGCCTCCTCCTCCACCGCGGCCTCCTCCTCCTCCGCCTCCTCCTCCTCCTCTGCCGGTGCCGTCAGTGCCTCCACGTCTCCTCCTCCTCCGTGGTCACGTCGCGGTCACACTGCGGTCACGCCGCTGTCACGCCGCGGTCACGCCGCGGTCACGCCGCGGTCACGCCGTAGTCACGCCGTGGTCACGCCACGGTCACGCCGGTGCCTCCGCGGCCGCCGCCTCCTCCTCCTCCGCCGCGGCCGCCACCTCCTTCTCTGCTCCTGCTCCTCCTCCTTCTCCTCCACCGGCCTCATCCTCCTCCTCCTCCGCTGCCTCCGCCCTGCCTCTACGCTACCGCCTGTGCCTCCTCCTCCACCGCGGCCTCCTCCTCCTCCGCCGATGCATCCTCCTCCTCCTCCGGGGCCTCCGGTGCCTCCGCGGCCGCCTCCTTCTCCACGGTCACACCGCGGTCACGCCGCAGTCACACCGCGGTCACGCCGCGGTCACGCTGCGGTCACGTCGGTGCCTCTTCGGCCGCCGCCTCCTCCTCCTCCGCCGCGGCCGCCTCCTCCTCCTCTGCTCCTGCTCCTCCTCCTCCTCCTCCACTGGCCTCATCCTCCTCCTCCTCCACTGCCTCCGCTGCCTCCGCCCTGCCTCCCCCCTTCCTCTGCGCTGCCGCCGGTGCCTCCTCATCCACCGCGACCTCCTCCTCCTCCACTGCGGCCTCCTCCTCCTCCTCCACTTCCTCCGCTGCCTCCTCATCCTTCGCCGCGGCCGCCTCCTCCTCCTCTTCTTCTACTCCTCCTCCCCTCCACCGGCCTCATCCTCCTCCTCCTCCGCTGCCTTCGCTGCCTCCTCCCTAACTCCTCCCTGCCTCTGCGCTGCCGCCGGTGCCTCCAGTGCCTCCTCCTCCACCGCGGCCTCCTCCTCCTCCGCCGATGCCTCCTCCTCCTCCGCCAGTGCCGCCGGTGCCTCCACATCTCCTCCTCCTCCGTGGTCACGCCGCGGTCACGCAGTGGTCACGCCTCGGTCACGCCGCGGTCACGCCGCGGTCACGCCGCAATCACGCCAGTGCCTCTGCGGCCACCGCCTCCTCCTCCTCCGCCATGGATTCCTCCTCCTCCTCTGCTTCTGCTCCTCCTCCTCCTCCTCTACCAGCCTCATCCTCCTCCTCCTCCGCTGCCTCCGCTGCCTCCGCCCTGCCTCCGCCCAGCCTCTGCGCTGCCGCCGGTGCCTCCTCCTCCACCGCGGCCTCCTCCTCCTCCGCCGATGCCTCCTCCTCCTCCGCCGGTGCCGCCGGTGCCTCCTCGGCCGCCTCCTCATTCGTGGTCACGCCGAGGTCACGCCGCGGTCACGTCGCGGACTCGCCGCGGTCACGCCAGTGCCTCTACAGCCGCCGCCTCCTCCTCCTCCGCCACAGCCGCCGCCTCCTCCTCTGCTCCTGCTCCTCCTCCTCCTCCTCCACCGGCCTCATCCTCCTCCTCCTCCGCTGCCTCCACTGATGCCTCCTCCTCCTCCGCCGGCTCCGCCGGTGCCTCCGCGGCCTCCTCCTCCTCCGCCGTCACGCCGCGGTCAAGCCTCGGTCACGCCGCGGTCACGCCGTGGTCCCACCGCGGTCACGCCGGTCCCTCCGCGGCCACCACCTCCTCCTCCTCCACTGCGGCCTCCTCCTCCTCCTCTGCTCCTGCTACTCCTCCTCCTCCTCCACCGGCCTCATCATCCTCCTCCTCCACTGCCTCCGCCGATGCCTCCTCCTCCTCCGCCGGTGCCGCCAGTGCCTCCGCGGCCTCCTCCTCCTCCGCCGGTGCCTCCGCGGCCTCCTCCTCCTCCGCGGTCACGCCGCGGTCACGCCGCGGTCACACCGCGGTCACGCCGTGGTCACGCCGTGTATTACAATATATAGGAGGAGTACTCCGATAATCTGGAGGTTGTTTTGGGTGTTTTTAGAGAGCTTTGTCTTTATTAAAATATTATAAATTCCCCATATTTTTTTTAAGAAGTATTGTTTCATGGACACATTATTTTTTTGGAAGGAGTTTTAGGTTATCCAGAAAAGGTTCGAGAAGTCATTTCTCCAAATCAGTCAGAGAATGTATTCAAGATCCACAACATTCTAGACTTAGTCATTTCATGGTCACATTATTTCCTTGAAGTATCTTGTTTAATATCTAAATTATACTCATATTCCTTCTCCTATAACCTATATACTCATCCTATGGATTTCAAATAGGATGAATATAAATAAAGAATGGATGAATGGAAATCGGTTGACAAAACAGTATGAAGAAGGCGTGAAAGAGTTTATCAAGTTTGCAAAAGATCATGCATGTGACTCTTCTCAAATCCTTTGTCCGTGTTTACGCTGTTGTTATTCAAAACAAATTAGTCCAGATGAGTTGAAAGAACACTTGATCTGTCATGGAATAGATCAAAGTTATACATTTTGGAATAAACACGGGGAAACAACGAATGTAGGTAGTGACTGGGGTGACACTGCATTTTATGGATCATCTGATATGATTACAAACATGAACAATGAAGATGATCATATGGAGGATGTGATTACAGATGTGAATGATGATGAAGATCGTATTGAGGAAATGACAAGGACCTTCGAAGATGAACTTCGTGATTGCCCAAAATTGTTTGAGAAGTTAAATAGTTGTGAAAAGACGCCATTGTATGCTGGTTGCACTAAATATACAGCATTGTCAGCCATACTAAAGCTGTATAATTTGAAAGCAGATAACGGGTGGAGTGACGACAGTTTTACGAAACTACTTGCCCTCTTGAATGACATGCTCCCAGAAGACAATGAGCTCCCGAGCCGAACATATGATGCCAAACGAATGCTACGCTCTGTGGGTATGATCTCTGAAAGAATACACGCCTGCCCGAATGACTGTATACTGTTTCACAAGGACCACAAATCACTTAAAGAATGCCCAAAGTGTGGTGCTTCTCGATACAAGAAAGATGAATCCAGCCCTACTAAAGTTGTACGGTACTTTCCAATCATTCCAACGTTTAGACGCCTATATGGAAGTGAGGAGACTGCAGAAAAATTAACATGGCATGCAGATACAAGAATTAAAGATGGGATACTACGTCACTCGGAAGACTCTCCTCAGTGGAAGAGAATCGATCACGAGTATCCTGAATTTGGAAACGAGTCAAGAAACCTTCGTCTTGCATTATCTACAGATGGAGTGAATCCTTTTGGTTTTCAAAGCAACAGTCACAGTACATGGCCGGTTATGTTGATAAATTATAACCTACCATCGTGGTTATGCATAAAACGAAAATACATCATGTTAGCTCTGCTTATATCAGTACCAAAACAACAAGGTAATGATATTGATGTTTATTTATCTCCATTGATCAAAGATTTGAAATTATTGTGGGATTCAGGTGTTACATTGTATGATGCTTACATAAAGGAAGATTTCACTTTGAGATTCATGTTGTATGGGACGATAAATGACTTCCCTACTTATGGAAATTTGTCAGGATATAGCATTAAAGGAACTCAAGGCTATCCCATTTGCGAAGAAGGTACACAATCAATTAGGTTGAAATATTCATCGAAAACCGTGTTTCTAGGACATCGCAGATTTCTACTGCGACAACATAAGTACCGTTCTTGGAAGACATCATTCGATGGAAGTTCAGAAGAACGTACAACACCGTCTCCACTAACAGGCGATCAATTGTTTGAGAAAGTTAAAAATGTGGACACTACTTTTGGTAAACCGGCTTCAAAAAACCTTACGAAAATCGGTTGGAAAAAGAGATCAGTTTTTTTTAATTACAATACTGGAATTGTCTGTATGTAAGACATTTTATTGATGTTATGCATGTAGAAAAAAATGTATTTGACAGTGTTATCAGCACGTTGCTAAATACATCTGGCAAAAAAAAGGATGGAATTAAGGCTAGGTTGGACATGGTTGAGATGGGAATATGAGAAGAGTTGGCACTAGTGGAGGGTGAAAAACAAACATTTCTTCCTCCTGCTGCTTACAATATTTCCAGGCAGGAGAGATATTAGTTTTGCAACTTCTTGAATGACGTAAAGGTTCTAGAGGGGTATTCGTCAAATATCAGTAACCTTGTGTCAATGAGCGACTTGAAGTTAAAAGTTCTGAAATCACATGACTGTCATGTTTTGATGCAAAATCTCATTCCAATTGCTTTACGTTGCATTTTGCCCAAGAATGTCCACCATACATTAACGAAATTGTGTTTCTTCTTCAAAGCTATATGTAGCAAAGTTATAGACCCGGCGAAATTTCCAGCTATGGAAAAAGAAATTGCCGTCATATTATGTGAATTAGAAATGTTCTTCCCGCCTTCATTTTTTGATATAATGGTTCATTTGATGGTCCACTTGGTGAGAGAGATTCGACTATGTGGTCCTGTACATTACAGATGGATGTACCCCATTGAACGGTATATGAAGATTTTGAAAGGGTATGTCAAAAATCGAAGTCGGCCAGAGGGTTGTATTGAAGAGCGATATATTGTTGAGGAAGCCGTTGAATTCTGTACCGAATACTTGTCTGGTGTGGAAAGCATTGGCTTACTGAAATCTCGTCACACTGGGCGGCTTGAGGGTGAAGGAATTTCTGGAAGAAAGGTTGTCACAATCAATATTACAGATCAGGAATAGGCCCACCTTTATGTTTTGCATAATAGTTTCGACGTTGACCCATATGTTGAAATCCACAAAGAAATTCGTAGGCGTTTGAATCCATCAAGGGCTGAAAAATGGATATCAGATACACATAATCGACTGTTTATAGGATGGTTTCGAGATCATATTTTTAAGAAGTCAGATGGAAATCCAGAGTCAATTTCGGAACGACTTCGATGGCTAGCCGGAGGACCAAGTGTGTATGCATTGTCTTACAATGCTTATGTAGTTAATGGTTATACATTTTATACTAATGAACATGATGAAGACAGTACCATGAAGAATAGTGGGGTTACACTTGTGGATAAAGCGATGCATGTTTCCGGTGCTAAGGACAGAAATCCAATTTATGTGAATATGTCATACTTTGGCATCATCAAACAAATATGGGAGTTGGATTATACGAAATTTCAAGTTCCGATATTTCAATGCAAGTGGGTTGATAACAGGAGTGCTGTTAAAATAGATGATTTGGGATTCATGAAAGTTGATTTTAGTAAGGAAGGGGAGAAAGACGAACCATTTATAATGGCATCACAGGCAGTGCAAGTATTTTATGTTCCAGATCCCGCAAACCGAAACTGGTCAATTGTTCTGTTATCGACCAAAACAGCTGAGGGGTCAAATGAAAATTCAACGGAAGATGAACCTTTCATTGGGACTTCACAATCATTTCGCAGTGGTCCCAATGTAGACGATGTTTTGTATGTAATAGGAGACCACAATGAAGGGATATGGATAGTTGATAGAGGGGTCAAATCCCTTAAGCCTTTTAAAAAAATGGAGTTCAATAATAAGGTTATTGATATTTATTGTAATATAGATTGTGTTACATTATGTTATTATCTGTTCGCTGCTGCTTTTATGTGATCTAAATTAAATTTTAAACCAGTTCTGTAGATAATGACTTCTTCACCTGCTGATGCACCCAATGAAAGACAACAGGTCTCACAACCTGTTGCAACTGGTCCCACTGCTGACGTACAATAGGTCTCTCAACCTGTTGCAGCTGGTGTCAGTGCCGATGCTAGCGCTTCGGAGATACATAATGATGATGCAGAAACTGAGGAAATGGTAGGCGATGAAACCCCAGTGACACAAAAAAAAGGTGCACCGTAGTTTGACAGTTTTAGTAAAAATCCTCAAGGAAAAAGCAAAAGGCATCAAATATGAGGTGGGATGGAATAAACGAGGCCATCATGTAAATCCCAACAAAGCCATGTTTAGTAGCTACGTTGGAATCGTCACTCGACAACGCGTGCCGATTGATGTAGAGTCGTGGCACCATGTTGTCAGTGGGTTGAAAACATTAATGTGGGAAGAGATTATGGTAACATTAAGATATCATCTATTTAATTTATTAAAATAAAATGAAATATTGAAATATTGACTAACCCTTCATCATCTCTTGCAGAGTGCATTTATAGTAGATGTTTCTCACAAAGAATATGTTTTAAGACTGGCAGGAAGGATTCATAGAGGCTTTCACACCATTTTAACGAAACATCATCTGAAAGATGCCGAAGGGAAAATCAAGCCGCACCCGCCTCCTCTTTATGCATAGTTGATATCCCAAGGAACGTGGGATGCGTTTTGCAACCGTCGTGCGGAACAGAATTTTCAGGTACATTGTGTTTGGTTACACGTTGTGTAACGTTGCTTGTATTCATCACGTTTATTGATAGGTTTTTATTTATGAAACAGCAACTGAGTGCTGAAAATAAGGAACGGGCAGCAAAACCAGCGTACCCCTACCGTAAAGCAAAGTTGGGGTACGCTTCAATTGGAAAACAATTGGTATGTATTTTAAAAGTACTGTAATAATTTTATGTGACATAAAACAACACTGTAACCATGTTTCTCTGTTTATATGAAAATTGATGAAGCAAAATCTCAAGTCACTTCCATTCCACGCCATGTGCTATGGAAGGAGGCTCGTGTTAATAAAGAGTGGAAACTGATAGATGAAAACACACAAAAAGTGTGGGAAACATGTGTAAGTATGACATAATATAAACTTGTTTTGCTTTAAATCACTATTACATAACAATGCTTACTTATTTTTTCATATTTTCTATTTGACATAGTCACAGGAATCAACAAAACCCGTACCGGATGTAGACACACTTTCAACGGCCTTGAAACAGGCAGAACAGTATGGCCGCGTCAGAGGTGTGGGTTTTGGGGTGTCACCCCGGGCATATTTAAAAAAAGAAAAAGAAAAGGATGAACAAACTAAAGAATTGAATGTAATGAGAGATAAAGTATCTACCCTTGAATAACTAATCCAAACTCAGGGAGAGATGCTAAAGAGTTTTATGGAGGATAGGCGAAGAGAACAAACAACTCAGGAACAACCCCCGTGAGAAAATCCACCCCTCACCAGCTTTGAGGTGAGCCATTCCCCTCAAAGACCTGACTTAACCAAGGTAATCAATGTTATAATATTCGTTTTTGTGAGATGTGAATCACATAGACACTGATACCTTTCATGTAATGATATTCTGCAGGGTGAAAATGACTGTGATTTATATCTGTCAACTCCCACCCATCGCCTTGTAGTGAGGGCTACGGTGTTCAAGATGCAGAATGACACACTACACTCCAGACCACTTCCAAGTGGTCATGTCAAAGTGCCGATTAACGTAGCTCATGAGCCGAGCGCCGAGCTACCCGTGCCAAATGACGATGACGACATTCATACAGTGGAAAAAGCTGTTGGAACATTCGTTGCATGGCCGTCGAATCTTGTAAAAAAAATGTCGAGCAGGAGGTATTCATTTTCAGTTCATTTTTCAAGCAGAACCTTTAACATTAAATTAGAAAATGGCTGAACCGATGAATTTTTTTTACAGAAGGATAAAATGGAGAAGCTAAAACGAAAGAGCGGCTCCAACATTGGATCAACCAACCGATCAAAACGATCTACTGAGAGCGCGTTCACCCCGCCCGTTCTATATCCACATTTAATAGCATTGCAAGCTCATGTGGATACGAAAATGAAAGATGACAAGAGTCATATTGTGAAAAAGATTTGTACGGAGAGGAAACATTAGATTTCGTTAGTGCAGACGCTGTTTCTGAGATCATCACATACGACTAGCTAGGCGCCTCAGTTATAAATGTATACATGATGTATGTTTTCATGATTTGATTTTACAGAAGCTGATATACATTGATAATTATGGATAAATACATCTCATATTTTTCACAGGAATATATATGAAAAACAATTGAAGGGGTTTTCCCATGAATACAAATTTGGACTCGTCAGTCCTCACACCATTTCTACACAACGAAGAGAAGTAGATTCTAATGTTCAGGCTGAATTGATGTCAAATCTTCTCAGAACGTTTCAAAGAAGAATTACGACTGAAATGCTCTTTTTAATACCAACGATGCAAGGGTAAAACTCTACATTTTAATCATATCAATTATATTTTCATTTCTATCAGTACTTATTTCTTTTTTTTTGTTTTTAGGGAACATTGGATGCTCATTGCAGTCAATTTGGATACTCCAAAGATTTATTTTCTGGATTCACTGCATGGATATCCAACTAACCGACCACACATGATGGTGATTGTAAATTTGTAATACACTAGATCCAACATTTTAGAACTAAATATCTAGTTATATAATTTATATTATCTTTTAATGAGGATTTTGTTATGATAGGGCGGTGTATGAATATCGTCTAAAGGCTGGAATCAATCCAGGGCATAAGGACGACAATGCCCACAAGATCTACAAATGGAGAAGTATCTGGGTATATATAATTATATTTCACTATCCAAATACATATCAAAACAGATTACTTATTTTTCTCGATGTTTCTGCAGTGTCCGAAACAAACAAATGACAAGGACTGTGGTTATTATGTTTGTAAATTTATGAAAGAGATCATATTTCATGAACAAACTAGCATCCCTGAAGAGGTATTTTTGAAAATAATTACTACTTTATTTAAAATAATTATTAATCCTGTGTGTATTTATATTTTTTTAGTACTACTATGACTGTCGCAAAAACTCATATTCAGAAGATGATATAAATGTCTTTAGAAACGAATGGGCAGTGTACCTGATGGAAGAATGTAAACAAATAGGACAATGAAGGTGAATTAATAATAATTATTTTATCTTTATATGGTCATTGATATCTCTCTTTACACTTATTGAGCATCTATGACGTAAACGAATCGACCTCACCTGAATCCGACGCACGGTGTGACCGGTATGGCTAAAAGTGTTTGTTATCAGTTGAAAAATGACATAAACTTTAGAAAACAACACCAATGACATATGGAATACCAAGAAAACTCATTCATATTGTTTTGATATTTTAGGACAACGATCCACGAGTCATTTGTGACATGTAAGAATCCACCGCACCTCAATCCGACGCACGGTGTGACCGGTATGGCTAAAAGTGTATGATATCAGTTTCAAATTGAGATAAACTTTGGAAAACAACACCAATGACATACGGAAAACTGATCAAACACATTCGGATTGTTTTGATACTTTAGGACAACGATCCACGAGTCATTTGTGACGTGTACGAATCGACCGCACCTCAATCCGATGCACGGTGTGACCGCTATGGCTCAAAGTGTCTGATATCAGTTTTAAAATGACATAAACTTTAGAAAACAACACTACTAACACACGGAATACCGAGAAAACGCGTTTGGATTGTTTTGAAACTTTATAACAATGATCCACGAGTCAATTGTGACATGAAAAAATCGACTGCACCTCAATCCGATGCACGGTGTGACCCGTATGGCTCAAAGTGTTTTATATCAGTTTCAAAATGACATAAACTTTGGAAAACAACACTACTGACATATGGAATACTGAGAAAACGCGTTTGTATTGTTTTAAAAATTTAGTACAATTATCCACGAGTCATTTGTGACATGTACGAATTGACCGCACCTCAATCCGACGCACGGTGTGACCGATATGGCTAAAAGTGTCTGTTATCAGTTGGAAAATGATATAAACTTTAGAAAAAAACACCAATGACATACGGAATACTGAGAAAACGTGTTAGGATTGTTTTGAAACATTAGGAAAATGATCCACGAGTCCTTTTTGACGTGTAAGAATTGACCGCACCTCAATCCGACGCACAGTGTGACCGGTATGGCTAAAAGTGTCTGTTATCAGTTGGAAAATGACATAAACTTTGGAAAACAAAACCAATGACATACGGAAAACCGAGAAAAAACGTTCTGATTGTTTTGAAACTTTAGGACAATGATACAAGAGTCATTTGTGACGTGTACGAATCGACCACACCTCAATCCGATGCACGGTGTGACCAGTATGGCTAAAAGTGTCTGATATCAGTTTCAAATTGAGATAAACTTTGGAAAACAACACCAATGACATAAGGCAAACCGAGAAAACGCATTCGGATTGTTTTGATACTTTAGTAAAACGATCCACGAGTCATTTTTGACGTGTACGAATCGACTGTACCTCAATCCGACGCACGGTGTGACCCGTATGGCTCAAAGTGTTTTATATCAGTTTAAAAATGACATAAACTTTAGAAAACAACACTACTGACATACGGAATACCGAGCAAATGCGTTCGGATTGTTTTGAAACTTTAGGAAAATGATCCACGAGTCATTTGTGATGTGTAAGAATCGACTGCACCTCAATCTGACACACGGTGTGACCAGTATGGCTAAAAGTGTCTGATATCAGTTTCAAATTGAGATAAACTTTGGAAAACAACACCAATGACATACGGAAAAATGATCAAATGCGTTCGGATTGTTTTGATGCTTTAGAACAACAATCCAAGAGTCATTTGTGACGTGTACGAATCGACCAAACCTCAATCCGACGCACGGTGTGACCCGTATGTCTCAAAGTGTTTGATATCTGTTTCAAAATGACATAAACTTTAGAAAACAACACTACTGACATACGGAATACCGAGAAAACACGTTCATATTGTTTTGAAACTTTAGGAAAATGATCCACGAGTCATTTGTGACGTGTAATAATTGACCGCACCTCAATCCGACGCACGGTGTGACCCGTATGGCTCAAAGTGTTTGATATCAGTTTCAAAATGACATAAACTTTAGAAAACAACACTACTGACATACGGAATACCAAGCAAACACGTTCGGATTGTTTTAAAACTTTAGGACAATGATTCATGAGTCATTTGTGACGTGTACGAATAGACCGAACCTCAATCCAATGCACGGTGTGACCGGTATGGCTAAAATTGTCTGATATCAGTTTCAAATTGAGATAAACATTGGAAAACAACACCAATGACATACGGCAAACCGAGCAAACACGTTCGGATTGTTTTGATACTTTAGGACAACGATCCACGAGTCATTTGTGACGTGTAAGAATCGACCGCACCTCAATCTAACGCACGGTGTGACCCTTATGGCTCAAAGTGTTTTATATCAGTTTAAAAATGACATAAACTTTGGAAAACAACACTACTGACATACAGAATACCGAGAAAACGTGTTCGGATTGTTTTGAAACTTTAGGACAATGATCCAAGAGTCATTTGTGACGTGTACGAATCGACCGCACCTCAATCCGACACACGGTGTGACCGGTATGGCTAAAAGTGTCTGTTATCAGTTGGAAAATGACATAAACTTTAGAAAACAACACCAATGACATACGGAATACCGAGAAAACGCGTTCGGATTGTTTTGATATTTTAGGAAAACGATCCAAGAGTCATTTTTGACGTGTAAGAATCGACCACACCTCAATCCAATGCATGGTGTGACCGGTATGGCTAAAAGTGTATGATATTAGTTTCAAATTGAGATAAACTTTGGAAAACAACACCAATGACATACGACAAACCGAGCGAACGTGTTCGGATTGTTTTGATACTTTAGGATAATGATCCATGAGTCATTTGTGATGTGTACGAATCGACCTCACCACAATCTGACCGACGCACGGTGTGACCGATAAGTCTTTTTATTAGATAAAGAATCAGTATATATTAAATGAGATAAATCAATCAAAAACATATTGATTTTAAATTATTCCCTTTCATTGTTTTGAAAATGAAAACATTTGAGTTTAAAATTTCATATTTTAGTTTCACATTTCCATATTAATGTATTCTTTCATATTACTGTTTTAATATCTTTTATTATTGCATTACTAACATAATATTTGTTTTCATATATAGGTGAATTTTTTTCCTTGAGTTCAGATGCTTTTTTCGGCAACAAATACCATCGAGAGCGGATCACGGATATCAAAGGATGAAACATGAATGTTTATAACTGTTGTTGAATAATTGTAATTGTAACCATGTAAAACAATGTTTGAAATGTATATAGAAATGCGTTTTTTTGTATTCATGATGTTAAGTAAATGTATATACCGTTGTCGGTCAAAATATTGTGTGTGGTTGCTAGGGTGTGCAGGTGTGCATGTACTACTTTGTGCGGGTATTCTGGTGTACAGGTGTGTAGGTCCTGTTTTGTAGGTGCAGGTGATGGGGCCTTTATCAGCGCTAGAGGAGCGCTGATAAAGGGGACCCCCCCTATATCTACGCTGGCATTAACAACGCTTTTCTAGCGCTGTTAATGCTGGTTTTTAGCGCTGATAAAGGTGCAGTTTGTAGTAGTGGACCCAACTCTCTAAAAATCTAAACCTGAAAACATCCTCAATGTGAATTATTCCTTAAATTCAAGATTATGTAAATGTTTAAGGCCGAGTCCTTGTATCTTTAATCTTGTTCACCATTAGATTCTCAACATTATTTATATAGTTATCATATCTATCAAAATTTATACTCTATGAAGTACATGTGGATAATAATTTTCTCATTAAACACCAATTAATGCTTCATAATTAGCATATTCATACAACTAACATAAATCTTTTTTAAAAATAATAAGTTCAACATATTTTATAATAATTTATGGAAACTACTTGACCTATTTTCCTAATCCCCATTACCAATATATAAATGGATATCCAATATATGGAAGAAAATAATACATATGATCAATTGGAACTCAAAACTATCACTCGATAGACTTCATTGGGTTAATTAATCACCTTATTTCAATGAAATAATACATTATTCTTAGGTAATTTCAATGTTTTCAACCACTACATTAACTATTTCAACTAACATCATTATATATTAACATTACTCTTACTGGAAAAAAAATAAAATACTCTTTATCGTAATCTATTGGGAAATTCACCCACACCTTGTGATTTTCATATCTATCATTTGTAAATCAATGAATATTGGTTTTTTATATTCTCATTATAGATAAAGTAGAATGATAATTTCAACTTAGAGAATTTTCAACATTTTTTTCTTTCCAAGATGGAATTGTTTTTGTTTTTCATAATCCTTGATAAACTGTAACAGTCTCTGTTGGTGCATGTTCATCTCCTTTTATGCATATATATAATTTTAAGGTACTATTTTAAATATATATATATATATATCAAAATTATTTGAATACTCATAATAAATATAAATTTTTAGTGAAAATTTAATGTTTTTAACTCTAAATAATTTTTTTTGAAAACAATTTATATAAAATTAATTAACACAATGTATAAGAAACCATATTTTCAATTTACATAAGAAAACACCTCAGTCTCATTTTTGAAGCATCATTGTACATAGAGAATCCTTCTCCAAAACATGGTAATGTGATAATGTGTGTAGTAAAAAAACCTCTTATTAATCACCTTGATGGTAACTTTACATTCATGGCTCTATAGATACATCACACCCTTTTTAATTAACATGGTTAATAGATATGAAAATCATGGTAAATTCATTAGAATATGTCAATAGTAACTAGACAATCCATGAAAATAATGGATCTCAATTGAAATATGTTTTCTAGTCTATTCTTAAATCACTAATATTTTAGAACGATCCATAGATATAACCTTGATTGTGATTATATTAACCAATATTGATACTGTATATAGTAAAACTTCACTCAATCTGAATTTTATAAAAAAGCATTTTTCATAATTTCATTAATAAAATCACCATGCTCTCTTATTTATCTTCCTTAATTTTGTAATAAAATAAATATCACCAATAAAGAGTGCCAAAATTTTATCATGGTAATATCTAAAGACTCTATTCATAAAATCTATTAAATAATTGAGGAAATTTTAAATCTGGAAGGAATCTCTATGAATTCACAGTGTCTATATCTTGTATAGAATTATATCTCTAGTATATCATCCCATTTCACCCCTTTATGATGATATAGGGAATTAATATTAAACTTTGAGAAATACTCAGCCTGGTAAATCTATTTTAACAATAAAAAATATAAACTATATTATACTATTTATTAATTGTTATACTATTAAGTTCATGATAATCTATAAAATAATGCATTGATACATCTTTTTAAAAAAAACATTGTACTAGTGTGCCCCATGGTGAGGTAATGAGGTCTAGGAAGCTCATGATCAAATTATATTACCATTATTTTTTCAATTACTCCTATTAAATAGGTGTAATTATCTATGGATGATTTGATATAATCATAATACAATATATGAGTTCAATGGAATTTTCAACCAATGATCTAAAGGAATAGAAGAAAAATACTGTCTTAAATACATTAACATATTTACAAACAATTATTTATCATCTATATTTAGTTTATCCCAAACCATGTGAGCAAAACATCCCTTGTTATGGAGTATTAAAACCCATATTATGAAATTATTTTTCCATAGTAAGTTCAAAATAATCCTTGCATCAATATATGATCATTATATGATTTACAATATTAAAATAAGACTTTAATATCCCATAAAAAATTATGATATCTATGTAGAGTGATTAAACCAATTCCCAAAATCACATCAAATTCCTCCAAAAGAAAAATAACTAGATTTACGAACTATATCTCACCACAAACAAAAATCAAATTATAGTTATATAATTGGGATGATATTATCCCACCACTGGGTGTTTTTGTTGATAATTTAATATCTAATATATTTGTTGGAGGATAAATAGTCTTAGAAAACATAAATTATATAAAATTTTATATAAATTTATAATCAAATAAGAGATTCTTATTTATTTAGTGGACAAAAAGTATACCTTTCACTAATTAATATTAATAACCCACTTAAATTTTATTGATTGCATATGCCTTACTTTATATTATTATTTTTTAGGTTGTTAATGTTAATTTTCCTTATTAACCCTTACATTAGTGAATTGGTTTTTATAATTCCTAGACTCTTCATAACTTAAAAATTAAATTTTGGTTGGGGTATTTGGTTGAAGATTATTCTTCTTATTTTTTTTAATATACCTCTTCATCATAATTTGGAAACCATGTTCTTTATGACCTCTATATCCATACATGAAACCTTTTTTTATTTTGATGAAATTTCATAAGTGACTCTTCCCTTATTTTTGACATATAGGAAGTTTAATATTCTATCTTCCATGAGATTTATTATTCAATCAACAATAAATATCTATTTTTTAACTTATTATCAGAAAATCCATGATTATAATATGATTCCCCAATTTTTATTTCCACCATATTATTGCATCACACAATCTCTTCATTTCTACCAAATTCATTTTGTGTAATTTTTTTATAGATTTTGTTTTTAGACAAAAAAATTTACATGATTTTACTTTTGGGATTAATGATAAAACCACAAGAATCCCTTGATAGTCTCATGAATTTCACATCATAGGAACCAATATATTTTCCAGACTTTTTCACATCATGGAATTAACATTATATATACATTTAATGATTTCAAATATAATATTTATTGTAAATTATTTTCCTAAACACCACCCATTAATTGGACTCAATTTTTACTTTTTTTCTATGTTAGTGTACACTATTAATTTGTTTCATATTATAAATGATAAATGGTCAAAATATTCTTTTCAAGGGATAAATATTTAATAATAGAAATTATATTTTGTATTATGTTGATATATTTCTTATAAACTAGTAGACTATAGGATACACTAAAAGATGGAATTATTGTTTCTCAAAGAACCCAATACTGAGTTTTTGATTCTTAAGTCCATTTGGGAGGTCATCGTGGTTCAAGTTATTATTCATAACCTATGATTTATGGGTAATAATATATATGATATTTTTTACACTTGATCCTATCATGTTTGGATATTCATTGGGAAAATCATTACATCATCCATTGCCTTCCTTGTTTATTTGGTTCCACCTTATCCCAATCGTTGGCTAAAATCCAAAATGAAAATGTGAGTAATGAAAAATAATGTATGATCAAAATAATAAAATGTAATTATAAAAATAAATCCAAATATTTTCCAACCTATGATACCTTCATTTCATCCAATAGAACATCATGATTAAATTATTTTTCTTTTCATTTTATCCCCTTAGTTATCTTAGCCTAATGTAGAAAATAAACTAAATCCTACTATCATACCGACTAAGATGACCCAACAATAACATACATTTTTGTACATCATTATATATAATTTTTCATCACATATCATAACTAATACACAATCCCAAAACATAAATTTTTAGTATATTTGGAGATTAGATAAATATCTATATTAATACATCATACAACATACATTTAATCCATAATATTTTCTACTCTTTATTTATTTCAAGACATATCATATATAATAATCTCATTCATTACTAGGGGAAAAGTGAATTATAATAATATGGTGATCTAAGATTATTAAAATGGGGTATAAAATACGAGATATTGATTATAGAATCATAGGTAACCATAATAAATATCATAAAGGTATGATAATCAAATGAACATATATTTTTGAAAAAAAGTCAAGGTATATGAAAATAACACAATTAAATCATTCCCTAGGAAATAAGAATCATGAAACATTAACATGAATCATAAAAAAAGTATATGGTATATTATTGGAATGTGGAACATGTATAAGTATAATAAATTATAACATATGATATTTAAATCCATTAAAACTATTATTACAAAGTGTACAAAGCTGACCACATAATGTTCATCAATAAAATAGTAGACTATGATAAACATCCAGGTCCCAAACCAAACACCCCATGATATATAAATATCACCAAATATATTAGAGTTATATATAATTATGGTTCCATGTTCCATATGATAATACAACCATACATATTAATTCCACATTAATCTAAAAATAATAAAAAACCATCTTAAATAATCCATAAAAATAAAAAACTGTTAAATCACAATTTTTACAATGCATAAAAATTAAATCATCATGGGAATGAAATTAGATGATTTCATTAAATTATTTACCTATTGAAACAAAATAAATATTAAATGATTATAAAATATAAGGTGACAATGATGAAAAATTCTTGTTGGAAGGCAAGAAATTTTATTAAAATAAGTAGAAATATAATTTTCATTGTTCATTTTTTTCATAAATAGAAAAATATGAATAAATGATATCAAATGGAAGGAAAAATAAAAAAAAAATCTTTTAATAATCATGAGAGAAGAAAATCTACAAAGGATTTATTTTCAAAAAATAAAAGAAAGTGGTTGTAGAAAGTGACTAAGAAAAGAATTTAAAAGAAGAGAGAAAAACATGATTCCCTTCCAACTTTCATAAACAGTTCAAAATAATTAGAGATGGACCATGAAAAATCAAAAAAATAGATGGAAATATATAAAATATCTCTATTAAATATCAAGATAAACATTTTCAATTGTGATAAAAATTTCATCTTAAAATAGATATAAATAAGCATTCCCTTACCATCACTCGAGACTTTCTTGAATGATCTTTAACTCCTTGTACAATAATCATTGATTTCATAATCTCCTATTTTAAAAAATTATTTAAATTTATCACCTTTTATTATAATTAAATATATCTATTTTTAAAATCTTTTATTAAATAATAATTAATTTTTATTATTGGATTTCATAGTTTTAGTTATTTTTTACTTATTTTCTTATGGAATTTTCGATCACTGTTCTATGTTAATAAGTTTATCATCACTATAATTTTCAAGGTATAATAATGATATTATTATAATTTTTTTAAATCCCAAATTTCATTTAATAATTTTTAGAGTTATAGTTCATGAGGAATAAATTCATATCTTTTTTTTCTTGATAGTATTAGTAAACATAAGGTGTTATTTTAATAATAGGTGAAATTTTAATATTACTAGAATAGATTCGTAAAAAATAATAATACTTACTTATTTATATAATATTTTACCACTATTTTTTTTAGAATCATCCATGATAAAAAAATATAAAAATAGTAAAACATCATTCATATATGTGGTTGACCTGACTCAAACAATGACATGGTATAATAAGTTATTAAATAAGGATATGTTGTTTTATTATAGTGATATTATTTTTGAAAAGTTATAATAACATAATTAATATTATATAATTGTTGTTAGTCTATTTTCATAAATATGACAATGAAAAGATAAGTTAAAAAATAAGGAATAACTTATAATGTAAAAGGATATAATCACCTCTTCTCATAACAACTTCCATCATAATAAAGGATTCTGGACTCCTTGTGAAAAAATTATACTAATAATGAGAGAGGATTGTTAGTGGAAAATTTATTTAATAATAGAGAGTGAGCTAAAAAATAGGTGTGGTTCAAAATTGGTAGATGAGGACCTATTTTATAAATGATTTCATGTATCATATTTTAAAATATCTATTCCTTAGTGGCTATGGAATTTCATTTTGATCCTAAAAGAGGCCCACAAGTAGAAAAAGCAACATCGTTTTTATATTAACTCTCTAATGGGAATTTTTATTTAGTTTTTATATGTTTATACACCATTCTAACAATATTTAATAATTTATAATCTTTACTAATTATTGGTAAAATTCACTATTCACCTTAGTAAATTATTTTTTATTAAAAAAATCATTACAACTATGATTTTATGAGATTTATGTGTCGAAGGAATTTCTTAAAAAATTAATTTATTATTTTTTATGAATTGTTGACTTATAATTTTATTTAATTATTTATAACTAATATATTATAGGTTTTGATATGAGTTTTTAATTTTAATATATATTGATTTATCCAGAAGCAATGGTCTGGTTTGATGAATAAATAAAAATATATGAAGAGGTAAGTTGATATTTTGCTATGTATTGGAGAAGAGATAAAAGGAAAGAAAATAGGCCACCTCTTAATGGAAGCTCCCAAGTTATTTGTGATCAATTATTGTGGAAGAGCTTAAATTCGGAACCCTAGAGTGGCAGTGGAGCAGGAGGAGCAATCAAGTGCATCTCAACACATTCGTTGAAGGCATGGGGAGGTGAATAGGAAGAAAAAGCTATGTGGGGGGGGGGGGTGTGACCATCCATGTTGAGTGATTCTCTAAGGTGTTTTTAAGAGGTTTAATGGTGCATCTTGGATAATAACCCCCATATTAGTAAAGGATTAATTTTGATTTGGGATCTTGTAAATAATTGATACTAATCAGTTTTAAATACATGCATGAAAATAATGATATATCATTTTATGTATTTTATTAAACCTTAATCTTATGTTTTATATACATAAGATTAACACTAACACCATCATTCAAACATATAAATACTCACAATCACATCTCTATGAAACTAAATAGATCATGGGGATTGAGAAATAATGTGATTATTGTGGTACATGAAGATTTCTATGTAATTTAAAGGATAAAGATGGTGTTCTATTGAAGATATGTGTCGATTCATAATACCTCTTTTTTCCTATGAGAACGGGAAAGACAAAAGCCTTCATAAGGTTTAGTTTCTTCCTAAGGTTAAGCATCCTAATGTATAATCTGGAGTCTTCATAAGGTATTCCCATCTATCTTCATAAGGTACCACTGGTGATTTTCGTGGGGTGAATGCAGTGAAAAGTTAATAAGGTTCATTACCATATAAAAATTGGCCTGAATTGGGTTATTATGTCATGATGGTTTTTAGAAATATTCAACCTCAATATTAATTTTTTTTAAAAGGAAATATTTTTCCATGATATTCTGAGATCATAAATGGTGTTTCAATATCTAGATATTCATCAAATAAAAGGAAAATTTTAACTGGGTATATTGATGGATTATGTGTATTGAGTGTTTGACTAAAGTAAAGTATTTCATTTATTTTGAACTGAAAGTATGAATAAAGAAATAAATAGTCTTATTTAGAATTTTTAGTTAAAAATCATAGAGGTATATTCAATGTATTTATTTGGATGTAAATGGGTTTATCACAAGGTACACATAGTGAAATTAGGAGGATTATGGAGGCTTTAGATGATCCAAATTGTTAATGAGTTTTCATGGAATCAAGGGAGAATCTATATAAACTGACGTAGTTTTATAGTGAAAGTAGAGAGCTACCTTTATTCATCTAGTCATTTGAAGAAGAAAAATAAGAATAGATCGAGTAGTGTAAAATTTAGATATCAGTTCAAGGTAATGAAATTTTGAACTACGTGGTTATATAAGATTCCAAATAAAATAATTAAAGAGATATAGGGTCCTACATATATTGACATACCTAGTTCAATACTCAAAAAGGAGACATATAAATAAATGGATGGAGGTTACTAATAAATTTGAGTGAATTATATTAAGAGTATCAAAGGTCAAATTATAGTTCCTCAGAATTATAATCAATATGGGGAATGATTCTATGGTTTTATGATAGACAAATAATCAACCCTCAATCATGAGGAGTTTCATCACTCTATATTAATGAAGAAGAGAAAAATAAAATTGGAACATACAGTGCACCTGTGTGGTGATATAGATTCATCTAGTTTTCTATTACCATGAGGATAATGATGAGACACTAATGTATATAAACTGAATTTTTCTCACTCAATAAGTGCATGAGAGTAAAGATAAGACATATCTCCTAGGATCAGTACTGATCCTTTACAAAAACCATTTATATAACTTAAGAATAGATTATTACATATTTTACACCAATATAGTGTTTGTGTGTACTCCTTTGAGTATCCGATTAGGGTAAACCAAGTAAAATATGGTGTCCTTACATCTCTTACCTTTTTCATATGTTCACTTTGTGTGACATGAATGAATTTGAAAGATAAAATAATTTCAATGATTGTTCATTCAAACCTAAGTGAAATATTCTAAAGGAAAAAATATTAACAATGGAAATAAAGGGAATACATTTGATAACACCCCAATTCACCCCCATTATGTCTCAGGTTCTAGTAAGTCGTATCCAAGAAAAATGGTACATTGATTATTTAAGATATCATATTTTACATGTGATGATTGTGAAATATATGGTGTTAACTATGAAGGATTTTTTATTTACTATAAGTTTCATTTCTGGTTCAAAAAACTAATACATGTATTACATAGAAGATCATATTAGAGTCTCTTGTTATATTTTGTTGAGTTAACTTGTTTTTCTATGTGGACCTAGAGTTATATATGAAGAATATCAAAGAAAACTAAAGATATATGAATATGTCAATAATTTATTTAAGGAGATACTGAGAAAGAATGTGAAAGATGAATTTTTTCATGACCAACCCCTATTGAAAACCCTATTTGGCTAGAAGAAGAGATAGATGAACCCAAGGCCTACTTCCAATAGCCCTTAAGATTGAGACTATCATTGGGGGCTTCCATCGTAAAAATATTAGGATTTAAACTCTTATTTCCTATGAGAAAAGACTAAATCAACCGATCAATACTAAAAAATTACCCTATAATATATATTTATTCCCACAAAAAAAAGTGTCTTATATATATCATTAATTTATCAAAGAAAAATAAATACATGGAAAAATGGTACTAAAGACCCAAAATATCCTTTATTTCCACCAATGATTCTGGAACAACATCTCTAATATCTCTCAGAATATCCAAAAATAACTTAAAAACTATAGTGGGGTGAGAACTAGGAAGAAATCGATAGAATCATCTTTATGTTCCATTATAAATCATAAAAAATATCATGATTGACATGTTTAGAAACATATAATAAAAATATTGTGGTAAAAACAAGCACGTTTAGAAATAATCACGGTCTATTAAATTTAAAGCATCACCTACTTATATGTTATCATACCAACACATTATCATATGTAAGAATAAGAAATCCTACTTCCTATGGATTTATTATAATCAATGTATTTGTAAATAATAAAATAAGCATGCTATATCACAATTAATGAAATAAAATAACAATAATATTATTATTAGATAAGTTGGTAGTACTTTCTCTCAGCCTGTACCTAAAATTCAATCATCATATCTTTGTATCCCATGAAACCACATAAAAACATCCGTATATTCCATATAGCCACATATATAATGACCCAATATTTATATACTGAGATATTACATATTTTTAGATGAATATTCAAAAAAACTCATAAATACATGTTGAGGACCGTATAAGTTTATTGAATTTTGATACTAGATACACAATATTATTATTTCATTAATGATATTATTAATCTCCCACAAAGATCTCCCTATTTATTACTCTTAATATAAATAACCCACTTAAAAACTCTATTTAAAATGCAAGGAAAGGGAACATAAAAAACGGTGAGATCATATTTTCATTGAGGGAAAATAAGTGTGATATCAATGATCTCTTAGTCATAATATGAGATTAAGGATATGAGAACATGAGATCAACAATTTAAAACCATACCCTGAATAACACAGATCATATTCCCGGTCTATAGAATAAATTGTGGTAGGTTATAAGACATGAATCATAAAGAAAATATAAGAACATGATCCATGAGAGTATAACATAGACATAGGAATGTGGTAGAACATAATCATATAACATTATAAACATGTATAAATATAAATCGGTTATCTTATTAAGTTAAGGAAATAAATTCCGGCCCTCATATAAACTAGTGGAAAAAAAGACTATGTGCACACATAATATTACGGACATGAATGTTAGGTCTACTCATGAACCTATTGTCTGGAAAAAAGGTCCATGATTAATCTTATAAACATGAATACCACATTCGTGTATGAAAATTTGAACATAAAATCAGGTTCACACATAAAAAAATTACTCATTAGTTTTTCAATATTTACCAAATTCATTGGAGGGTGATATAGGTTCTAACTGTCACATAATCCATACATTTTTTTCGACAAGATAATAAAAACATACATTATATCATAACCAATGTAAAGGAAATGGGTTTAAAAAATCATCATAGTATATCCCATGGTAATGAAATTATTTTCATAAAAATATTGTTATCATAATCATAAACCAAACAAATATATAATAAGGATGGTACCATTGGATTATATCCCTAGTATGAAGTGTCTGGTGAATTGCATTTGTTGTCAATGAGTGTTTTGTTGATGATTTCATCATGTTTAAGGTTTATAAATGTGATTATTACAGAGATTGTTTGTAGTTCATAAAAACATGTTTTATTGGTGTGTTGAGTTTTTCACATTATTTACAACATTTTAAGTATCCATGTTTTTTTTTCATGAGGAGAATATACAGTTTTTTTTTTGTTTTTTAATGGTTTAGTTTTTAGAATATTTTTATTTGGATATTCTAGAATAAATTTGGTGAAATATTATATAGATCTTACTTAAACAATTATCCACACACCAGCCAACTAAGGGGATTATCCCACCACTATGGGCGATTGATCTCAACCTCTTTTCAGCCAATATTAGGTTGTCCAGATTTAGTACAAGGGTGTGCCTATGTGAGGTAGAGCGGTGGTGGAGAACCACCATGGAGGGTGGCATGGCGATGGATGTGTGTATAGAAGCATTCCTGCAGAACCGATATGGGGTGGTACCAGGGAGGGAGATGATATTTTTGAGTCGAGGATGTTGGTCTTTGTATTATAAAGATATTGCAAGGTATGGGTTTGTTTCTATGTGGGATTACATTGAATTAATCAGGACTATCTGATCACTCAAATATTTTTTCATGACAGTTGATCATCTTTTTGAGTCTCTCAACCATGTGATCTTATTAATCAATTAATCTCCATTGTTCGATGGGATCATTGATATTGTATTATACCTCATTCTTGCCCAAGTATTTCTTCTTGTCGATATCTTTATGGGTGATGCCAACAGTCGAGTGAACCCAAGATTGAAATCTTTATGTGAGAGTTCTGAAAATTCATAGATGATCAAAATCAGTTGAGAATTTGATTTCATGGTAAATTCAAGATCAAATTGAAGATTTTATATGTGTTGAAAATATGAAATTATCAGTGATGGTGATGTTATGAAATGCATAACTTGAAGGATGTAAGTTAATTCATGATTTTTGAAGATTCTAGAATGTTCTTATGTGATGATTTATTCCTATAAATACTGATTCCAAACTGACTTGCAGAATTAATTGTCTCACATATGAGAGCTATTTTTTAGAGAGAAAATGGGAACTATGAACTCTCTGGTTCACAAAGTATTCTAGGATCATTCTATTTGTGTGAATAAATTTAAGTGATTGTGACTTTCTAGACATGTGTATAGCATACTCATAGTGGTTCATGAAGAATCTTGTTTCTACAAGGTAATAGGAAAAATGTCACATTTGTATCCCTACCTTGTGTAAAGGATTTGAGTTTCCACATGATAGTGTATACTTACGCTACAACTCATAAAGAATAACTTGTGTGCATAACACCCATTCGAGTTTTTACATACAATAAGATAATTATAAAGTGAGATCTTGTTGTTGCATGCAAATGAGTTCATATATATTTCCAATAGAGAATTATGTTTTGTGAAAAGAATTTGTGAACATTAAGGTAGCACACTTGAATAAAGGTAGTGTAAATATTTCACACTAAAAAGGTGGTGCATATGTAGTATATGCATGAGAATTTTTCAAGTGATCTAAATTTGTGAAGGAGTTGTACACACAATGTAGAAGATTCCATTCCGTTTCACACGTAAAGGGATATTGAAAAATATAGTGTGTGTGTGTGCGTGTGAACAAAGTTGAATATTGTGTGTGGAAAGAAAATTTAAAGTTTAGATCATTAATTTTATTCCCAAGTTGTAATCAAAGGTTGTGGAATTGACTTTGGTGTTCATGGTAGTGTGTAAACCCATTTATACATTACCAGAAAATGCATGCGGCCATTTTCATGCAATGAAATAATTCATGAATAAAGTGATACATCCATGGAAATGTTTTTTTACATGAAGTTTGAAAATGTGAACATGATATATTTGTTTCTTAATCACTGTGAAGATATTTAAGACTGAATCTGAAATAGTTTGAATATCATTGATTCAGGAGAATTTTTTTATCTTAGTTTTTACTGCTTATTGAGGTTAGGTCTTTGGTAGAAGAAAGAACAGTAGCCAGAGTAGTGTTTTACTGATACATATAACTATTTTTAGTGATTAGATATTATTTGAGAAAGACCAACAATAGTTAAAAGGTACTTGATTTATACATTAGCATGTGTGATTAATAAATCTTTTAGAGGAGGATCAACTGATCATCTTATCTGTGGATCAACTATTCAATGAGAAGATGAAGGCTATAGTTGGGGGGGGGTCTAACTAGTTTTTGAAGTTTGTGATCGAGGGTTCTAACCAATCACGGTAGAGAAGGTGTATTTGGGGTTCTAAACAACTATTGAAGTTTGATTGGAACTGGGGGTATAACTAGTTTGTTATTGGAAGGTCTAACCAATTTCTATTGTAATCACCTTTTTTTTATAGTGGGGAACCCATGTTGGGGGGTCATACCAACTTGTAAATAAGTGGGTCTGTGTACAAAACCTTTTAAATCCATGTGTGCTATATATTTTTTCATTTATTTTAAGGTGAGGTTGAGTATTAAAGAATAGGTATAGAGACTTTAATCAGTCATAGAGGATGAATAAAAGGTAAAGGTTTTTTCTAAAAATAGTATACCATTGATTCACCCCCCGAGTGGTATCTAACTAATACTTGACTAATTAAATTGGTATAAGAGGCAAGGTACCCTCTATAGATCCATAAGACTATCTGAGAAATAGAGAATTTGAATTCAGTGAATATATAGGGAATTCCTACTTTCAATGGCATGAACTACCATTGTTGGAGGAATAGGATACTTCCTTACCTTCTATTTCTTGGTCTGGAAGTAAGAGATGAAACAATAGTGGATTTAACTCATATTAGTAAAGATGTTTCTATGACTCAATCTATAATGATAAATATATAAGTTGATGGAAAGGTTCAGAAATCAATCTTGATGGATTTATCAGAAAATTTTTTCATTAAATTGATGGGTCTCCAAACTACCGAGGAGATATAGGATAAATTCAGAATTAGTTATGAAGGAAATCTTAAATTCATAGAATCCAAGTGAAAAATCTAGAGAATAATGTTGAAATTTATTAAAATGGCAGATGATGAAATTAATGATGACTACTTTATAAGTGTGAACTAAATTTTCAACAATTCTAGATGTTTTGGAGAGAAGATGGACGATTCTACTATTTCGAAAAAGATTATGAGAAATATTCTAGATATGTTAGACTCAAAGATATCAGCACTATAAGAGAGACAAGATATATCATTGGATGAATAGAATAATAATCTCATTTCTTATGAAATGATAAAAGTGACATCATTCCAAAAAATAAAGAGATGAGATGTCCTTTTAATCCATAATAAAAGGTATAACTAAAATAAAAAAAAGAACCAGAATCAAGTGATTTTGAGAATGAAAAAGATGAACCGAACTCCAAAAAAATTATAGCATTGTTTTAAAAAATGTTCAATAGGGGATATGGAATGGAAATAGAAAACAATCACCAAAGTACTGGAATTTTCACAACAGTGGTCATCTTGTTGGGAATTGTCCAAAGAAGAACGTTGATGATACTAAATCAGATGAAGATAGTAAGAATTATTTGAAAAGGAATTGTATGAAAAATAATAATTGGTTTACTTCCAATAATAGAAATATTATAAGTAGATAAATAGATGAATTTACATCATCATGTTGTGAGTCGAGAGATGACAGATATTCTAAGAATCAAATATGATTTATTGGTAAATCTAAGAAATCTAGGGACTCATTTCAAGGTTATGAAAGAACTGATTTGGAATGGATATTAAAAGAAAATATAGAATCAACTCCTTTTTAAAATATTCAACTCAAAAAGGAAAAGAAATCATTGAATAAATAAATTGACAATATATACTTTGATAATAAAGAATTTTTATGGAAAGAGGAGATTCATCTTAAAGAGATAAGAGAAAATAAGAAGAAGATATATGAGTTGGAAGGAAAGATGAAAAATATTCAAAAGGGAGATCTTGAGAAGGAATAATTATCATTTGTGGAAGAGAATAACCAAAACCATTTGAAATTAGAGAAATTTCAAAAGATGGTGAATGATCTTAAAGAAATACTTCTAGGGAAATTTGAAGAAATATATGAGACACAATCTATCTATATTGAAGCTCAAAGTTAGTTTAAGAATACAAAATAAGGATTGAAAAAATATGTAGAAATTAAGGGTGAATATTCTAAAACTTATAAGAAGAAGGGTTCATAGAAAAATGGTGATTCTAAACTAAATGAATTTCAATGTACATTTGGTGTTTCTGATGAATCAGGTCTGAAACGTAAGACTGAACCTAACTGGCCCAAAAAAATGTGAAAATAATCTCCACAAAGGAAGAGTGTAAGAATTTCGACTGATGTTTTCTTCCCAAGAAGATACATCCATAGTTTGTGAAAAGGGAACAACTACAATATTACGAGTTTAATTTTTATCATTCTAGGATATCAAGTTTCCGGGGATACTATTAGTTTTGTGGAGTGTTTCATCAGAAATCGTATTCATACTGGTAAAACATGACACTACCAAAGAAGATTCCTAAATAAAGGGGGATAAATGATGAGAAAATGAGATCAGATTATCAAAAAGAGAATCTAACGGTAAATTCCTTATCTAAAATATCGATGCATAACTTAAATGAATTTTTGAAAGAAGTATGTGTCAGAAACTGTTATGAAGATCACAATGATAAAAATTGAAAAGTTTTTTTATCAAGTGAGATTACTCATAATTAATATGAGAAGAAAAGTTAGAGAGTGAAGAAATATACTGTGACCAAGGAATTGCATGAGAAGCTGAAACAATTTGAAAAAGATTAAAATCTTTTCAGATCAAAAGAAGAGAAAATGGTGACATATGCAGAATTTGATGATGAGGAGTCATCTATAAATAATGACTTGAAAATTATGAATTTTAAAAGGTGTGGAAAAATTGGGAATGGAATAAAACATTTCATGATAATTCTAACAGCCCAATATATAAAGGATAACTCTTCCAAAACATATTTTAAAAGGAGGAAATGAAAAACAAGGTTTAGAGGTATCTCTCAGCCTGAGTGTTATTTATATGGAAAAAATGGGTTCCTCCTTATTGCCTTTTATAAATTCTTTTATATTAACATGTTGGTAATTTAACGAGATGGGTTCATCCCTTGAGGGGGATCATTGATAGTTTGATGTTTTCAATCTTTCCAAATACTATGAAAATGATGATAACTCTTGTAATTTTAATCTGAATTTTAAACAGGATTCTATTTGTTTTTTCACTTGAACTTTATGATTAGTTTTTTAAGATGTCTGTAAGAAATTTCTTAACAATCCTATTCAAATTTCTTCCCAGATATGAATTTGTTAAAACAAGTTTGAGATTGGTATCACAAATATAACATTCGAAAACCCTTGATGCTTAGGTGAAAACTCTCCTATTTTCTATACCGAGAATGCCCATGTAGACTTAAAATTCATTAACTAAAATCCCATTTCTATTATTGAGTGAGGTTTCATTATTTTAAAAACTAGAGAATAATTTCTTTGATGTTTTAAATCCTAAACTCACATTTGTGTTAATTTCCAATAAGGGGGAGAAAGGTAAGAAAACATATTGAGATAATTTAATTATTGACAAAAAATATAAAGGTGGATATTGAAGTTTTCATTGAATTTTATTCGTTTTCAATGAGTGTTTAGTGAAATATTTAAATGTGGTTTAGGTTTTTAAATTTGATGAATATAGAGCTAGTTTATAGTTCACAAAAACACGTGTTATTGGTGTTTTGAGTTTGGCACATTGTTTACAAAATTTTAATTATCCATGCACAAAAATTTTACTCTTCATGAGGAGCATATGAGGGTTGTGTTTTTAGTTCGATTGGTTTGGTTTGTGCAATATTTTTAGTGGGATATTCTATGAGAAATTTGGTGAAAATTTATATGGATATTACTTAACAAAATTATCCACATGTTAGCTAAGTGAGTGGAGCATCACACCACTGTGGGAGGCCGATCTCACCCACATGTTAGTCATCATTAGTTTATAGTAGATTTTGTACAAGGGTGTGCCTATGTAAGGTAGAGAACCGGTGAAGCACCATTGTGCAGGGTGGCATGGTGGTAGAGGTGGGTGCAGAAGTGCACTTGTAGAACAGGTATGGGGGTATTGGGGAGGGAGAAGAAATTTTTGAGTCACGTATGTCACACATTTTATTATAAAGAGATCACAAGTTATGTGTTCATTTCGATGTGGGATTGCATTGAATTAATCAAGGTCATCCGATCACTCAAACATATTATCATTTACATTGATTTTATTGCTGAGTCTTTCAACTATGTGATATTATCAATAGAATAATATTCAAAGTTTGATGGAATCGGTGATATAAGATTCTACCTTGAGCTCTTCTAAGGATTTCTGCTTGTTGGGATCTTTATGGGTGACGTTGACAATTGAATGAACCCAATCTTGCGAGCCTTATGTGAGAGTTATGAAAATTTAAAGATGATCAAAATCAAATGATAATTCATTTTCATGATAAATATATGATCATACTAAAGATTTTTTTTGTGTTAAAAATATGAAATTATCAGTGATGGTGATGTTATGTGAATCATAACTTGAAGGCAACAAGTTCCTTCGTGATTCTTGAATATTATTGAATGTTTGGACGTGATGATCCACACCTATAAATACTGATTCCAAATTATTTTTAGTGTTTGTTTATCTCACATATGAGAAATGTTTTTGAGATAGAAACTAAGAATCGTGAACTCTATGGTTTGAAAATGTTTCCTCCCTCATTTTGTGTGCGCAAAGAAAGGGAAGTGGTTGCGACCACTAGACATTTTCATAGCATAATCGTAGTGGTTTTTAAGGAATCTTTTTTCTATAAGGAAACTGGGAAAATGTTGTGTGAATATCCCTTCCTTATGTTAAGTATTTTAGTTTCCACATGAAAATGTATACTTACGCTGAAACTCGTAAAGAAGAACTTTCATTCATAATACCCATTCAGGTTTTTACATGCAAGAAGAAAATTATAATGTGAGATCTTGTTGTTCTGCACAAAGAGTCTATATATATATTTCAAAGTGAGAAGTATGTTTTGTGAAAATAAATTTTCACATGAATTTAGCACCCATGCATAGATGTATTGTGAATCATGCTTGCAAATAAGGTGTCATGCATGTTGTATATGCATATGAATTTTGCAAGTGATCACTGTTTGTGAATAATTTGTAAACACAAGTCATAATATTCCATTAACATTCACTCATAAAGGGATATTGAAAAAGACAGTGTGTGTGTGTGTGTGAAAAGGTGAACAATGTGTGTGGAACAAAAATTGAACGTGTAGTGCATGCATTTTATGCACAAGGTTTACAAAAAGGCAATGTAAGTGATTTTTCTATGAATGGTAGTGTTTAACCCCATTTTTACATTACCTAAAGATGCATGTGTTAGTTTTCATGGACATTAAATAATGCATTTATAAAGTGAGAAATCCATTCATATTTTTTTATTCATGAAGTTTAAAAAGTCATAATGAAATATTTGTTTCTTATTTAGTTTTCAGATTTTTTAGACTGAAGCCAGAAGAGTTTGACTATTAGTGATTCAGAAGAATTTTTTTAACTGAGCTTTTAGTGTTTAGTATTGCTGGGTCTTCAGCAAAAGAAATAATTCTAGCCTGAGAAAAGTTTTATTGAGATATCTGATTATTTTGAGTGATTAGATATTATTTTATCAAGACCAGCTAAAGTGAGAAGTTGCATGAATTTTACACAATCCTATATGATCTATCAAGCTTTTGGATGATGATCAACTTATCATCTTATCTTTGGATTAATTATTCAAGAAGAAATTGAAGGCTATAGTTGGGGGGTATAAACAATTACTGATGTTCGTGATTGGAGGGTCTAACCAATCATAGTAAATAAGTTGCAGTTGGGGGGACTAACTATCTATTATAGGCTGATTAGAATGGGGGGTTATAACCAGTATATAATTGGGGGTCTAACCAATTACAATTCTAATCACCTTCTTTTGTAATGGAGAATCCATGTTGAGGTTGTAACCAACATGGTAAAGAGTATGTCTTTTTAATGAACCTTGTAAATCCATGTGTTCTATGTTTTCATTGTTTTTTATTTCTTGTAGGGTGAGGTATGGTATTAAAGAAGGGGTATTGAGTCTTCAATTAAACACATACATTGAATTAAAAGTAAAAGATTTTGTAAAAATAGTATACCACTGATTCACCCCCTTAGTAGTATCTAAATTATCCTTGAATAGTTCATATTAAAACACAAGAAACTTCAAAAGTTTTTGTTTTTGATGAATATAAATTAGATAAAAATAACATTAAAACATTCTTGAGGAAAATATATTTTCAATTTTGAAATCACTTCATTAAAATATACACATTTCCAAAATATTTATATAAAAATATCATTGAAATTATATTTAGAAACTTATAATAGATTCTTTAAATCATTTATAAATCGTGATGGCGGGAAATACCTTTCCTTATGTACATATTGAAACCAAGATTCCTTTCACATTTTCGGTAAAAAGTAAAAAGTACATTATTCGGAAAATGAAAAGACGATTACATTTAAATCATTTTATGAAATTTAAGAAATGGTTAAAAATATCTTTAAAAAATCATTATATAATATTTAAAACATTATTTAAATATTTTTTTTTGAAAACATCGATATGGAAGAGCAGTGATTTTCGACTCAATAGAGAAATAAAACCATTTTTCCTTAAAAATATTATTTCTATTTATTGAGGTAATAAAAAGGCTAAGATGAAACTAAAACTTGTAATTTAAATAAATTACTAAATGATAAGTAAATTAATGATTTTCTTAAGAGATTGATGATAATATTTCATTATTGTAAGCACAGTCATAAAAAATACCAATAAACAATGATATTATAACATAAACGTCTTTCCACTTTGGTAACTTTTGAATCATAAAACCCACAAAAATAGAAACCATATACGGATATGTATATTCTGTAATTTTCTTGAGAATAATCATAAAATAAATTTTGGGATGTTTATGCACCACATAAAATAAATACATGGTGAATATGGTAGTGTCTCACAAAAGAAATAGTGAGACGAAAATCCCTTACCATCATGAAATTTTTTGAATCATATGTCCTAATAAAGAATAAAATCAAATGAAAAATTAAATATCATGGAAATAAATAAATTCATTATATAAAATTTCTACATGGGAATATATACACCACACAAAATAAATGTGTGGTGAATATGGAATATGTCCCCCAAAAATAAAAGAGATACTAGAAATCCCTTACCTCAAGTATTGATGTTCTTTGTATATGTTAGAACCACCAATATAATAAATATATGTTTATTATACATATATTCTAGAACTATACTCATATATATAATTCCATATATGATTTAAATATAACATATTTACCAACTATTTATTAATAATTCATTTCTAAAATTACTGTCCTGGGTGATAACTGTTTCGTTTTTCAAGTATATTCTGATTTGGAAGTTTTAGTCCTTGTACTTTGATTAGGGTTCCATAATATCCAAAATTTTGATCATAATATAAATATCATATATAAATATTTATAGTCATTCATAAATGTTAGACATGTAAAAATTAATTACACTGTTCATGGAGACGGTAGGTCATATGTATGCATAAACATTGATTCCATTTTTCAACAGATTGAATGAAAGTAAGGTTAAGAAAGATTAAAATTTCTAGAATCATTATTATATCAAATATATAATATATATATTCTCTAAATCTATCCTTATTACTATCCATGTCAAAATTAAATGAAAATGGCATCGCATCGCTTCGTGGAGTCGGTAGTCCACACGTACGCACGAGTGATGTTACAATAAAATGGGATATGTGATATTATAATTTAAAAGATTTAATTATGACATAAATATCATATATATATATATATAATAAATATATTATTATATCCTTATATTCAATGAAGTAATAAAAAATGAATTACATCGGTTCGTGAGGTAGTATTTTATTGTACATATGATCGACGGTTTTGTTTCCCATTCGATAGAAGTGGAGATTTATATAAGTTATTACATTAAAATAATAACATAAAATTATATATATATATATATATATAATATTTTTATTATTATATCACAGTGTAAAAATATTTTATGTAGGTGGAAAGAGAAATAAAATAAAAACACTCGATTAAGAATGATACCTCTTTTTCAAGAAACCTCTTTTGGTTATCACCAAAATCATTATTAGGAGGATTTACTAATCAAAAAAGGACTATAGGATGTGGGGAGGGAATTAATTAATGTATTTGGGTAGTAAGTGTCTCAATAAATGTATTTTTAAGTGTTAATATATGAGGATAGGGGGTTTCCTTTTATATGTAGGGGAGAGGATGAACCTGAAATCTTTTAAATGAAAAAGATATACCCTTGTTTCACACACTTTGAATGGATAAAATATGGGTAATAATATATATTTAGATGATAAAAACTCTAAATATTTCCCTAAATTTGGAATTGGATAATTTTCTATGTAATTTTAACCCTTATCTTTTTAGTTTAACCCATGATAAACCTATTTTTACCTTAACTATGGCAATTATGCTTGATTATTTTCACTATTTATTATGACCACAAAATTATGTTATAAATATTATATAATATTAATTTCTCTAATTCTAAATTTTTAAACCATTCTAAAATTTTTATTTTACATAATTGGTAGAATTTTATTTAAAATTAAGCTAGGAGACGTGATGAAAAATAAATTTTCAAGGAAAATGTTTACAGAAGTATAAAAAAATTATATAAAAAAACATTAAATTAATTAAAATATGTTAAATTTTATTATTAATAAAATAATTAAACTATTAAAATTTTAAACCTTTTTAAAAAAAATTTAACTTTAATCATTCTTTAAATAAAAAGACAGTTTGCAATGAAAATTAGTATTTTTCACCATTCATTGAAAAATCAATATTTTTAGACAAATAAAAAAAGTTAAACATAAGATAATTTTTTAATGTTGATTAAAAAATGAAATTAATTTTTCATATTTGGAAGAAATTAATTTAAAATTAAGTGTGTATAACTTCACAAAACAGATTTGTTATAAAAAAATCAACTATAAAACTAGATTTATTCTTATATCATTCCTAGAAACAAATAATATATCCATGACTACATATTTTATTAAATATAAAACATATAAATTTCATTAAAATCATTAAACAACATTTATTAATTAAATTTATTAAGATAAAACACATTGTACACATAGAAATAGTTTTTTAGAAAAAACATTTCTTTTACTTTCAGATGATTTATATTTTCAAATCTAATAAATTGATACGAAATGAATATATTTATAAATTTTTAACCATATACTTTTCTTAATTTTTATAGGCCTATTCATACCCTTAAATTTAACAACTATTTCATATCTATCATATTAAATAAAAAAATTAAATAGTATATCATGGTTCCTTTAAACTCGGTGTTGCATGTAACAAAATATATTGATGAAATGAAATTTATTTAAAGATTAATATATTCTAAAATCATTGAGAATTAAATTATAACCCCTTAAATAATTTTTTCCTTATAATTTCAACTTGATCTCCGAAATCAAGGGTTTGACATTTGAAAATTCCTTTATGGGAAACCCACATCATAAAAGGGCTGAAATAAATTCCTCTAAAAAGAGGGAAATATAAAAGTAATATCGAATGATTAAAAACATATTTTAAATATGACAACATAAATTTTAAATATGGACGTGGAGGAGAAAAATAATTAAAAATTTCTAATAGATAATGATTGAGAACATGGTCAAGATAAAGTTAACAAAAACAAATCCATAAATCTTTAATGGGTTAAAAGAGCATTGATATATTGAAAATGAATGTAAATGTATACAATTTTCATTTCAATATAAATTTCCTAATGTTGAGGTATTATTTTAATTTAAATATATATTAAAATAAAAAAAATATAATTACTTAATTTATTTCTACATCATAAGTATAAATTCATTCATTGGATGTGCTTCCATAAATTTCCACACCATTTCTTATTCGATGAAATAAATATCCAATATGAATTATTTTTTTATGCATGAATCACTAAAATTATCATTTAATATATCATAATATCCAGAAAATAGTGAAAATTATTTCCATATATCTCTAAATATCTATCAAAGTTGACACAGTTAGTAGAAGTTATCCAATATAATACATTACTCTTTAGAACCTCAACAACAACACCCAAAGTTCAACATAATCAATTCCCTAATTAGTTAACCTTACGAATCCACTAATACATGAATGACCTAATTCAAAAACCAAAAATCTGAAATATTTTTCCAAATGTTTTTTTAATATCAACTTTAACACTTATCCCAAAACAACTTAACATTTCTGATAATGTCACATACCCAACATGTGAATAAAATGATCGTATATTCTATTGAAATATTATAATACCCTGAATAAATATAAAACCTCAATGAAAAGGTAACATATACCAAAATTAACTTTATCCTTATTCTTTAAGAAATATTATATAATCAAATATATTCCATGAATCCAAAAATACAGTAAACTCTATCATAAAATACTTTTTCTAAAAAACAATAATCATTTTTAGGTTCATGAATACTATATGATATAATTAATAAATGGAAATCATATTATTATCTCAACTAAAATTTATAACTTCAATAACATGCACATATTAAGTATTTTCATTCACCCAATCATGAGTTTCATATAAAATATCATCTTACCTATAAATCGGTTTTCTAGGTCATCAGTACCATTCAACATATGATTTCAAATCCTTAAATAAAACTACTTTGGAACAATACTTATATTTTTGTTGATTTATATAACCAAAATATAATTGATTTAACACATCCAAAACATAATTACCAAATCCCAATTCATAAAAACTTTAATCCTTCCACTTCAATTATTTTCATGGAAAAGGTATTTCCTTAATCAATGAGTTAAATAAAGTATTGAGGCATTGAATTGGATAATTCCAATGTTCCCCACATATATTACATCTAAATATAAGACAATTCATTACTCTAGGAACTCCTTCCTCACAAAAAAAACAACTTCCCATTACCTTGAGAAATTCATTTGGGTGTCTCATTACACATTTCTGAAACGAATGAAATTTAGTCCTCTTTATTATATGGTATCAACTATCTGATATCTCAACAATATATATCATTCTCTTCCTCGGCGAGTCTAAAAGTTTGTAAAGGTGCACGTTTTTAATATTATATGATGATAACTGGTTAGGTATGATCACAATATATTTCTCTCAAGTTATAATCCAATTTTTTTTCTCATCATCACCTTATGGTCTATCAATTTTAGTGTAAACAAGGTTTCTCCAAGTTTTATCCATTAACTAAAACTTAAAATCATAATATGAGTAAAAATAGTCATAGGGTTAAAGTAAAAAATTTCATATAGGAGATCTAAATAATGACATCTTATTTTCAATATATGAAACTGTAGGTAAAACATATGTCATTCATCTATTCAAATCATTTATGATGGTTCATGGATATTTTTTTGAATTTTCAAAACATATCCCCTAGGATTGTCAAACTAGGTGTGTAGCAAGGCCAATTATCATGAGCTAGGTGATGATTGAGTAAAATCCCAATGGAACTTTTTCAAAGTTATTACCCTAGTTACAACTGTTCCATCGCCACATCCACTTGTAGTATCAAGATAAGGATGTAATTTTTTAAAAACCACTCACTATATATTTCACAAAAATTCCAGGACATTTTCCTATACTTTGAATTATCCTTAGACTTCTCTCTAGGGTCCTCACTACATTTTTCTTATCCTAGTTCTAAAGGGTAACCACACATATGATATGATACCAACTATAATGACCCAATATTTTCATACATAGATTATACATATTTTTAGATGAATATTCTAACAATCTATAAATAAAAGATCAAGGACCACATAGGTTTGGTGTTTCTAGAGACTAGATATGTAATATTCTTATTTCATGAAAGATCTAAAGAACTTCCCAGAAATATCTACCCATTTATTACCATTCATATACATAAACTACTTAAATAATTTGTTTATGACCTGAGGAAAGGAAACATAATAAATTGTGATCTTAGATACTCAGTAGATGTAAAGAAGGGTGATATCAATGATCGCTTAGTCAAAACATGAGCATAAGGATATGAGAGCACAAGATTTCCATTTAAAAGTCATACCCCTCATAACATAGATCATAATAATAAGTCATTTCACAAATCATGGAAGGTTATTAGACATGAATCATAAAGGAAATCTGTTAACATGATCCATGAGAGAATAACATAGACATAATAATGTGAAATTTTTTTTGATTATAACATTGTGAAAAAATATAAATAGAAAAAGGATCAGTCATTAAGTTAAGGGAATAAATTCCAACCCTCTCATAAAATTTTGGACATAAAAATTAATTCCATGTATAATCTTATGGGCATTAATGATAGGCCCACTCATGAACTTATGGACATGAAAACTAGGTCCACACTTAAACTTATTAGCATTAAAACCCGATCCATAAAAAAATTGTGTATATGAAATTAAGATGAGGCATAACATATTTACTAATGAGTTATCCATATTTACCCAATCCATTACAGATATATACAGTTCCCATTTGTCACATAATTCATACATTGTTGTTCCACAAGATTATAAATCATTCATCATATCATAACACATGAAAAGATAATGAGTTTCATAAATATTTCTTCATAGTATTACCTATGGGGAAATATGTGTTTCATAAACATATTTACATCATAATAATAAACCATATTTTCATAAACCAGACTGATATTCCATCCAACCTGATACCTGACCTGATCCATGATATGGCCCAAAGGGCATTCCCGATTCCCACGGGCTGGAAACTAGTTCAGAGAATCAAATATAAACAATGTGGGAATGGTTTAAGCCTAATTACCAGGATCAAATAAATAAACTGAACAATTGAGCATGCAAAAAAATCCAACAAATTAATCTAAAATAAATATACATAATGATCTGGATACAAGATATAAGTGGACAAACATGAAAACAAAACAAAGACTAAACTGTTACCAATATGATCTCCATGTGACCCTAATGTCACCACTGTCCATTAACCAACCTGATCCAAGAATAAGCACAAGAATCACAAACCTGAGCAAGAAAGAGGGCCTACAAAATAGTTTGATTCTACTGACACCGAGTGGTATATGTACGGTGTAAGCTGGACATATCAATAAGAAATCACCAAAGAATCCACATGTTTCCTTTCCCGAAAACAATCCATTAACAATAGTTTGTAATATAGATATAAAATAGGTTTTCTGTCATTTTAAATAAATAAACAATTATTTCCTTTTTTTTCAAAACATTTCCCCCCATTTTCCATTTCCAAAACAAGATACTATTTTAAAACCAAAATGAAAAACAAGGGATACTGGGTTATGTTGAAAATAAATAAACAGTGCAAGATTAAAACTAAATCAATCCAAATTTAAGTAAGAAAATATAGGTAATATTTATGGGAGATCCTAAACATTCCAAGAGTGGCCCCTAGATGTACTCAATTTGGATCCATATTCTAGCGTGTGGTGAAGCTCTTATGTTTATAACCAACATGCCACCCTCAACTGTCTAATCAAGTGGCACAACACCCCTGGCCTCTCAGTGATCTAGGGTGTTCCAACCTCTTTAATCGGGGATGGAAATCTATTTCCACTCGATTCTATAAAAGAATCCTAGGAACCCATGGTGGTAATATACTCTTTAAGTGGGAGGCCCTCACACCTGTGACTCACCGTATCATTTATCACCACACTTTCCTACCCCAAACATAGACACCACTATACAATAACTCGTAAAATTGAAATCTATCCTATAGAGGTGCCCCATATATATATATATATTTCATATCATTAAAGGTGACAACCATACCATAACAAAACTTAAGAATTCAATCCTTTCTTTGAAAACATACAAGATTCCAAATGGGCCTTTGACATTATCCACCTTAATACCTTTCTTCAAAAACACTTCAAAATAAATTTCCAAACAATGTGAAATATCACCTTCACTATTCATTTTACAAATGGGAATTTACTCTTTCCATTCACACACCAAAACTTGTTTCCAGGACAATCGGGATAAACTTTAAGGAACACAATTAAAATTACACTTTCAATTCACTATAAGTAGCACTTTCTCTCATTTGAAAAAATAGAACCATTTTGAGAAAAAAATGAGGAATGAGGAACGTTTAAGGGAAATGTGTTTTAGAGTAACATCTTCATTTGAATGAACATCCAATGAAACCCTCTATATTCCCAAGAACCCCCTTTTGAAATCATTTAAAAAAAACACCAATTTGTTTCTAAAACAGACCCAACCATTCCATTTAGTTGAAAATGCATAAACCAACCCTTTAAAATCCATGAAATTACCAAACCACACATATAATACCAAACCAAAAACCAACAATATTATCATAACACAATGGGGATAAACCTTTCACAAAAACCCTAATTTTATTATAAAAGAGCACATGTCATTTCATCAAACACCCTAGATTCCATGAACCTAGGCATAATTCAAGATTTTTTTAATACCATATTATTATAAAATTATATCAAGGTAATGATACCATAATAATGAACACCAACACTTCCTAGGCATTCAAATCATATTTAAAAATTAATTGAAAATAAGAAAGCATCAATAGGTTGTGCTGGAAAGGAAAAAAATGGATACGACTACCTCAAAGAAGGAAAAACACAATTGAACGCTCAGATAAGGAATAACTAAGCCCCTAAAATGACCCAGACACCCTAGAACCAAAGGTAAATTGAAACATCATAAAACCTATCCATTATGGTCCAACCATGGGAGTAAACCCCAAAAGAAAACCAAAGAATAGAGAGAGGAGAAGAGATAGAATAAGAAAATGGCCAAAACCCTAAAATCATACCTTGGAATCAAAAGAGGAGAATCATGGATGGAGGAGAAGCTAAGGTAAAGGGGTTTTAGGACCTGTTCATTTTCCAAATCTGACCAAGAATGATGGGGCCTAATTAGGGTTCAAAGGGTGGGAGTGTAGAATATGAATTTCAACTTTTAAAATTTTTTGGAAGCACGTACGGCTTGGCTACATGGTTTAACAAATTTTGTGCTCATCGTGCAGTAGATAATGGACACAGAAGGACCAACCGTATGCTTACACCGCACAGTTTTTGAGACTGTTCTCAAACTATGTGGTGGATTTTGGTCAAAACATAGACTTTCCTCATGACCAAGCTACATGGATTTTACAACCATGGAAAAAATATGATGTAGATTTTTTCCCTTCTAGAAGTGGTTACATGGGTACCTACACTAACCGCACGATTTCTACTAACTGTGTAGTGCCTGCGCACAAGAAAAAAGCCACAAAACATCCAAACTTAAAATTTTTTTACTGGGACTCAATTCCCAATCTTGACCAAAATAAGAGAGACTAATAAAATGATGAAATAAAGGAGTATCTTAGATCATCATGTGACAATTATCCCTTCCGCAGACACATTATGCCCCCCAAAAGTCACCAAGATGAAAGATAACCAAAACCCGAGTCTATGCCTGATCAAAACCAAGGAACACCAATAACCTCAAGGTGACCATTCCCTTCCCAATTCACACCTGACTGATCCAAATGAAACCACAACATCAAAATGTGGGGAGAATATTGGAGGGTTCTCCCCACCATAAAAACTCAACTAACATGGAAACTTCAAAAACGAACATCACCAATAATGCATAAATGAAAAACCTTCTATGGAAAACCTAGAAGATCGAAACCCCCAAAAACTAAACCAAATTCTATACAAATCAAACAACAATCATACTAAAATAAGAAACTAGGTAAATCCTAACCCAAACATATCCCATTTCCTTAGCAGAAACGAAACAATAACACTACAATATCCTTATATTTCCCTACACACTAAACCACCAACACATGAAGAAATTCCATGGAAATAACTAAAACCAAAACCAAATAGTGAACAAAAACCACTATCCATTAATTCCACAAAACTAAAGAACTTTCAAATGATCATTGATAAACTGACCAAACAAGGGCCAAACACACCATAAGAAAAATGAATGATTCAAAAATACAACTTTAAACAATAGAAATTGATTGGATTATAATATACCATGTTCATCACACCATCAAAAAAATATAAACTTAAAATAATAGGGAAACAAGAAAAGAAAAACTTTAGATATTTTCATCCCAATGCTAAAAACAAAAATCGGGCCAAGGTTTCACACACCCTCAGAAACTCCTAACTATGTAAAAACCTAACCCCAAGACCTACATCTAGAGATATAATGGTTGAATCATCTCCTTCCACATAGTTAGGAACTAGAATCCCCTAATCAATACTCTTTCTTTGAGAAACTCCTCCTTCAAAGCCTCTCTAGATGACCTAGACAACCACAACAATTGCATGATTTCGGAGGATTTCACCAAGATGGCATCAAGTGTCCAAACTGGCCATGCTGGAAAAATACGAGTGATTGGTAAAATGAATGGGAAGCTAGAACTAGTGAAGGAGACTCTTTTGAAATAGTCTCCTTCAGTACACACTTCTTATAAGGCCCCATCCTTAAACCTTACTTAATATTGAATTAAATGAATAATTCACATTGAGGATCTTTTCAGGTTTAGAGTTTTAGAGAATTAGAACATAACTATTACATCTTAAAAGATTACAAAGTAGACACTTCTAATAAGTATCCATAATATAAAAACTCTTAAAAAGAAAGATGTCTAGATTCCATGTTTTAGATAGCATGAAATTACCTTGATCCCATCCTTGACCTTATTCCACTTTAAGTCCTGTGAAAAACATTTCGAAAGACTTGGGGTGAGCATAAAAAGCTCAGTAAGGGATACAAAAAGAATGAAAACTGTTAGTTTTTCAAACATCAAGTAAACCATGTATACTATATCAAAGTAATACCTTCACCTTCATGAAGTATTAAAAAAAATCTTCACTGAATAAAGTATCATTACTTACCTTTTTGTAACCAAAGGATTACCATAAAACCCATATAAAGAACACATAGAATATATAAAGGTAACTTGGGACATAAACATACTTAAGTGGAATAACCATACGATCGACTTCCACACATATCACTTAATGGAATAGCCATACGGCCAATTTCCATACATACTTAATGGAATAGCCATACGGCCGACTTCCATACCCAATGCATTGGAGGTTATAACGTAACCACCCGTCCTGGTATTCACGGCACCACCCGTCATATGGTTTATAACGTAACCACCCGTTAAAATGTCCAAGTACCAATATAAAATCATAAAACATAAAACCAATATAAAGGAATGATAAAATTTCCACATTTCAATCACAATATATCATAAATATATTGACATAGTATAATCCTTTATCAAACCCATTTTTAATACCAAAATACATAAAAGAGTATATGGTATTTATTTTATTTTAAAAACATACCAAATAATACTCGCGGCGGTGGAAAAGGTTGTTGTCACCGCGTACGTAAAAAAAACATTCCTTTTTGTCGTTTAGTAAAATGCTTCGTAGAAAAAGATTCCTTTTGTATAAAAGTAAAAGTCAAAGGAGTTTATACACCGTATAAAAGAAAGTTGTGTATAAAATGAAATATGCCTCAATGAAAGGAGATTGAGACGAAGTCCCTTACCATGGGTCCGACTTGACTCGATCGTTCTTTAACGTCCTGAATAATAAACTTGAGTTAATTTATACTTGATTAAGAACCTTTTTAAACTTCATTATTCCTTTTATATCACTTATTGCCATGTTATAAACATTATGTAACCATTTAAGTTAATAATTTTTGTTTTGTCAATATTTGGTTCTTAAGTCGAAAGTGGACTTCTTACAGTTACATGTTGTTCGTGTGGTCAAAGGTTCTTTATATCCAGAATGAAATTACCGATTTGGATATAATATGTATCATATATATCCAGCATATACATGTATTTATAATATTACATAATCATTTAGAGGTTTGAAATGAAATGCACCGTTCATGGAGACGGTAAGCCGTACGTACGCATGAACGCTACTTTCATTTCTTTGTCATATTAATGGAATTAAAACTAAATGAGAGGTATGTATATTTTAATTCCAGAATTATATTCATAATTTAGATATATCATTAATTATATATATACATTATATACATGTAATTTTAATAGTACATTACATTTGGGGATAAGAAATGAAATGCACCGTTCATGGAGATGGTAAGCCGTACGTACGCATGAACGCTACTTTCATTTCTATCTCATACTTTAATGGAAAGAAATAATAATGATATAGAGGTATATTATAATTCCAGTATAACATCAAATATAATAACTTTAAATCCATCCTTTACACGTCCCACATATGGCATTAACGAATCACATCACTTTGAGGGGGCGTTAGTCCGCACTTCCTTAAATGAAGATATCGTGTTTACCCATAATGGAAACCATAAAGGTATGGCAAAAATGAAAAATACAGAAGCTTAAAGAAAACATAAACATATTATATATCATATATAAAAATAGTGAAATCATAATGGCCACCCTTGAAGGTGTTAAATGAGTATTGAACAATCATCGTTTCGGGAGGCAGAATTTCGCCATCCACGAAAACCGTATGTTCTTTAACCATTTGATGTAGTTGTGTGAGAGTGTAGCTCAAATAAATATTATAACAACGTCCTAGTATATTGAATATACTGGTGTTGTTACAAAAGAAGTAAATAAAAAGAGTTTAGAGGGTTGGAGAAGCAAAATAAAACAAATGAACAAGAGAGAATGAATTACCTTTAAAAGTGTAACTCCCTTTTGATTTGAGCCTAAAGGCTTCCTTTGAAAGGATTCTGCCCAAAGGAAATCCTCTAGTATTAGGAGAGGGATGTGGAGAGAGTAATTGGGCAGGGGTTGGCCGAGCCAAAGGCTTGAGAAGTGCGTGAAATGGGGTAGAGGTGGGGGCCTTTTATAAGAGGAGAGGAGGGGAACTTTTGGAAAGTAAAGAAATATTACTTTATTTGAAAATGTGTTTCGGTTTTAAAAGGTCCCACATTGATATAATTCGTGGATAAGGTGATAAGGGTTCGAAATCCACTCATCCAATTGTTTTTGGCCATGTGTAGGTTTTAGATTTTTCATTATCTTTCCATTTTATTTAAATCGTCAAATAATGATGTCATCGCTGCATCATTATTATGTCATATATAATTTAATTTATTTAATGTCTCAAAATTATAAAAAAAAAATACTATGATGTCGGAAATCTTTTTAGACTTCCAATGACTATTTATAATCAAAATATGGACTTGTAAAACCCCACTCAAAAATTATTTTAGTAAAACAATTTATGTTAGTGTCATTTTCACTTTAACATTAAATAAAAATATATTAATGTCATTTTCCAACTAAAGTGGCTCCATGGGGTTCCCAAGTTGGCCCATGTCTTGTCTTGGTCGGTCATGACTCACCCAATAGGTGTAGGGCAAGTGTCATGGTGTTTTCACATTCTTATAATACCATTTTTACCTTAAACTACACTAATTACCTCTAATCGCGATTAATGAAAAATTACTATTCACCAAAAAATTATTTTAATCTCATTGAACCACATTTTACTTCTTAATGACAACCATGTATGTCGGATTTTCAAAATTCAATACACATTAGTGGTAAACTTTCATTTAACTGAAAAATCAGTTTGCTTGATTACCACTTAGTGGTTTCACTATTCATCAAAAATTGAAGTTTTTCAGAAAATTACCAAAAATTCACCCTAAGATATATTTGATATTACGAATTCAAAAATGAATTATATTTTACAAAATTCAATACATATAAGTCACATTAATTAATTTAATAATTAATTCCCGTTGTCAGAGCAAATAGCGTGTTTTTACAAAACAATAAGTATCAAAAGATTGACACCAGTTTAAGTCCGATTTCAAAGTGAAATTAAGTCCAATGACCACTATTGGATTTAATGGTAAAAATATTTTCTAATTTCAATTTAAAACCAATTCAAAAGATAATCTAATCATATAAATAAATTAGATTAAAAAGAGGTTTTGAATTAAAATACAACGTTTTACACTATTCATAAAAAAAATGAACTTTATCAGAAAGGTACCAAAAATTTACACAAAGTAAATTTTGATGTCCCGATTCTAAAGAAGAGTTATATTTGGTCCAAAATAAAGTATAAGAGTGATCAAAACTATATTTAATGACGGTTCACCATTAAAAGGTGATAAGTGAACCTTTAGTGAAAATTAGAGTATATATGCCCGTAAAATTGAACTCTTTCCGTATTTTAAGCTTTTATCTTTTATTGGGTAAATGTATAAACATTTAAAAACATATCTAACAATATTTTAGTTATTTCTATCCATTCCCGCCAGTACAACGACTACTTGTTAACTAACATTTAAAATAATATTATTTTATTACTAGTGTGCTACATAAGTTTCAAAGAAACTCATCGTTGCGTATCGAGTACGCTATCGAACATAGCAACCCCTTTAAAATAAAATTAATATTTAATTTGTAAATATTAATAAATATGAAAATTCTTTATTCTTTATTTACCTGGGATGTTACATCCTTCCCCCCTTTTGGGAATTGCGTCCTCGCAATTTTATTCACTTATCAAAATAAGTGGGGGTATTTATCCCTCATAGCATTTTCAGATTCCCACGTTGCCTCTTAAATCACATGGGTTTTCCACAAAACCTTTACCTGATGAATCACCTTATTCCGTAACACTTGCTCCCTGTGGTCAAGAATCTGGACCAGTTGTTCCTCATAAGATAGGTTCTCTTCCAGCTGAACTACCTCTGGGCTCAAAACATGAGATGGATCTGGCATATACTTTCTCAACATCGAAACGTGAAAAACATTGTGTACCTGAGATAAACTCGGAGGTAAAGCCACCCGATATGCAACTGATCCAACTGTTTCCAGAATTTCGTATGGTCCAACCAACCATGGACTCAACTTTCCTTTATTAACAAATCTCATCACACTTTTCCAAGGAGAAACCTTGATAAAAGAATGATCACCTACCTCAAAAGATAGATCCTTCCACCAGTTATCCGCATAACTCTTCTGCCTGCTCTGAGCTGTTCTCATGTGTTTTCTGAATCAACTGAACTTTTGCTGCCATCTCTTCTACCAATTCTGGTCCCATCAGCTTCCTTTCACCCACTTCATTCCAAAATGCTAGAGTTCGACACCGCTTCCCATATAATGCCTCAAATAGTGCCATATGTATACTGGAATGAAAGCTGTTATTATAAGAAAATTCAACCAAAGAAATTTGTTGGTCCCAACTTCCCTGATAATCCATAGAACAATCTCGTAGCATATCCTCCAATGTCTGGATTGTTTGTTCTGACTGCCCATCTGATTGGGGATGAAAAGCTGTACTAAAATTTAATTCAGTACCCAACGACTTCTGAAGGCATTTCCAAAAGTTAGAAGTAAACCTGGGATCACGATCCGGTACAATGGAGAGAGGAACTCCATGTAACCTGACTATCTCTTTAAGATACAAACGGGAAAGTTGATCAAGAGAGAAAGTATCTCGTATAAAAAGGAAATGAGCAGATTTTGTCAAGCGATCTACAATAACCCAGATTTCATTATTACCTCGAGATGTCCTCGGTAATCCTACAACAAAGTCCATGGATATGTTTTCCCATTTCCACTCTGGCACTGGTAAAGGCTGAACCATCCCTGCCGCTCTGCTTTAACCTGTTGACATGTCAAACACTTCACAGTAAAATCCGCAATGTCTCTTTTCATTCCATCCCACCAGTAATACTCCCGCAGATCCTTGTACATCTTAGTACTGCCAGGATGAACTGAAAACAGGGAACTATGAGCCTCACATAACAACTCATTCTTCAACTATGAATCACAAGGCACACATAACCTCTTTACAAACCTCAAAACACAAACACGAACTTATCCAAGAACTCATGGAAAATTTTATTCATAAGGTCCATGAATACAGCAGGTGCGTTGGTTAACCCAAAAGGCATAACTACAAATTCATAATGGCCATATCTAGTACGGAACGCAGTCTTCGGAACGTCTTCTTCTTTTACTTTCAACTAATGGTACCCCGACCTCAAGTCAATCTTCGAAAAATACTGAGCTCCCTGGAGCTGATACCACTTCATTCGATGGCCCAACATCTGCTGAAGTTGTTGCAAATGATTTTACCACCCCTTTCTGCTTGTAGTCTAGCTGCATTCTCCCAGTTGAGTTCTTCGTTGGACACTCGTTTGCAAAATGACCCATTTCATTACACTTAAAACATCTTTCCGTTGGCTTTTCATTTCCTGCTTGATCATCTTCCTTACGGTTACGAGCAATATGACCAGACTTACCACACTGAAAGCACTTACCAGACTTGGATAAACATTCTCCAAGATGCATTTTACCACACTTCTCACAGGATGGATATTTGGTTCTCTTACCTCCTTGCTTCTTTGATGAATTCTTCCCCTTTTCCTGCCAACTAGACCTCTTATTCTGTTGTTTGTCATAGAACACCTGATCATCGGCAAACTCCACTTCTACCTTCTCCGAACATCGAACAAGTTTTTTATAACTTTTTAATTCACGAGAAGCTAAATCCCTTCGATACATTGGCTTTAACCCTGAGTAAAAATGGTTTATTTTACTATCAAGATCTCGTATGAAGTTTGGAACATACCTTGCCAATCGAGTGAACTTTTCTTCATAAGTAGCCACTGCATCATCCTCCTGCCTCAATTCTAGGAACTTTTTTTTCCATCCTAAGACGAACCACCTTAGGAAAATATTTCTCAAGAAACATACCTTTGAATTCGTCCCAGTGAAGATCCTCAATCTCACCACTATCCCTTATATTTTTCACCATCGACCACCACTGATCAGCTTCACCTTCAAAACGGTAAACAGCAAGACTAACCTTTTGATGTTCTGAACACCCCATGACATCAAAAATCTTCTCTAGTGCTTTAATCCACCCTTCAGCTTGCACAAGGTCAGATGATCCTCTAATTGATGGGGGATGTTGCCTCATGAAATGTTCCACCACTAACATGTTCCTCTGCGGTTGATCTGGCTGATCTCGTGCATGGATACCACCACCATTTATAGCCTGAGTCAAATGTGCCATCACTGCAACAAACTGTTCAGTTCCGATTCCGACCATCTCAGGTTGCTGATTTGGAAGGTTATCTTTCTCCTGATGTCGTCCCAACATAGCAGCTTTGTTTCCTCTGCGGAAAACCATTCTGAACATAGAAATATCTTAGGCGAAGCAACATGGTAATCCGTAAATGCTATATCATTTCAATCATATTATAATTTAACACTTTTCTAACTCTTAAAGTTGTCTAAACCGACCTCTGATACCAACTATAAGGCCCCAGCCTTAAACCTTACTTAATATTGAATTAAATGAATAATTCACATTGAGTATCTTTTCAGGTTTAGAGTTTTAGAGAATTAGAACATAACTATTACATCTTAAAAGATTACAAAGTAGACACTTCTACTAAGTCTCCATAAAATAAAAACTCTTAAAAATAAAGATGTCTAGATTCCATGTTTTAGATAGCATGAAATTCCCTTGATCCCATCCTTGACCTTATTCCACTTTATGTCCCGTGAAAAACATTTCGAAAGACTTGGGGTGAGCATAAAAAGCTCAGTAAGGGATACAAAAAGAATGAAAACTGTGAGTTTTTCAAACATCAAGTAAACCATGTATACTATATCAAAGTAATACCTTCACCTTCATGAAGTAGTAAAAAAAAAATCTTCACTGAATAAAGTATCATTACTTACCTTTTTGTAACCAAAGGATTACCATAAAACCCATATAAAGAACACATAGAATATATAAAGGTAACTTAGGACATAAACATACTTAAGTGGAATAACCATACGGTCGACTTCCACACATATCACTTAATGGAATAGCCATACGACCAATTTCCATACATACTTAATGGAATAGACATACGGCCGACTTCCATGCCCAATGCATTGGAGGTTATAACGTAACCACCCGTCCTGGTATTCACGGCACCACCCGTCATATGGTTTATAACGTAACCACCCGTTAAAATGTCCAAGTACCAATATAAAATCATAAAACATAAAACCAATATAAAGGAATGATAACATTTCCACATTTCAATCACAATATATCATAAATATATTGACATAGTATAATCCTTTATCAAAACCATTTTTAATACCAAAATACATAAAAGAGTATATGGTATTTATTTTATTTTAAAAACATTCCGGCTTGTTAAGGAAGCCAAAGACCAAATAATACTCGCGGCGGCGGAAAAGGTCGTTGTCACCGCGTACGTAAAAAAACATTCCTTTTGTCGTTTAGTAAAATGATTCGTAGAAAAAGATTCCTTTTGTATAAAAGTAAAAGTCAAAGGAGTTTATACACCGTATAAAAGAAAGTTGTGTATAAAACAAAATATGCCTTAATGAAAGGAGATTGAGACGAAGTCCCTTACCTTGGGTCCGACTTGACTCGATCGTTCTTTAACGTCCTGAATAATAAACTTGAGTTAATTTATACTTGATTAAGAACCTTTTTAAACTTCATTATTCCTTTTATATCACTTATTCCCATGTTATAAACATTATGTAACCATTTAAGTTAATAATGTTTGTTTTGTCAATAGTTGGTTCTTAAGTCGAAAGTGGACTTCTTACAGTTACATGTTGTTCGTGTGGTCAAAGGTTCTTTATATCCAGAATGAAATTACCGATTTGGATATAATATGTATCATATATATCCAGCATATACATGTATTTATAATATTACATAATCATTTAGAGGTTTGAAATGAAATGCACCGTTCATGGAGACGGTAAGCCGTACGTACGCATGAACGCTACTTTCATTTCTTTGTCATATTAATGGAATTAAAACTAAATGAGAGGTATGTATAAATTAATTCCCGAATTATATTCATAATTTAGATATATCATTAATTATATATATACATTATATACATGTAATTTTAATTGTACATTACATTTGGGGATAAGAAATGAAATGCACCGTTCATGGAGACGGTAAGCCGTACGTACGCATGAACGCTACTTTCATTTCTATCTCATACTTTAATGGAAAGAAATAATAATGATATATAGGTATATTATAATTCTAGTATAACATCATATATAATAACTTTAAATCCATCCTTTACACGTCCCACATATGGCATTAACTAATCACATCACTTTGAGGGGGCGGTAGTCCGCACTTCCTTAAATGAAGATATCGTGTTTACCCATAATGGAAACCATAAAGGTATGAAAAAAATGAAAAATAGAGAAGCTTAAAGAAAACATAAACATATTATATATCATATATAAAAATAGTGACATCATAATGGCCACCCTTGAAGGTGTTAAATGAGTATTGAACAATCATCGTTTCGGGAGGCAGAATTTCGCCATCCACGGAAACCGTATGTTCTTTAACCATTTGATGTAGTTGTGTGAGAGTGTAGCTCAAATAAATATTATAACAACATCCTAGTATATTTAAGATACTGGTGTTGTTACAAAAGAAGTAAATAAAAAGAGTTTAGAGGGTTGGAGAAGCAAAATAAAACAAATGAACAAGAGAGAATGAATTACCTTTAAAAGTGTAACTCCCTTTTGATTTGAGCCTAAAGGCTTCCTTTGAAAGGATTCTGCCCAAAGGTAATCCTCTAGGATTAGGAGAGGGATGTGGAGAGAGTAATTGGGAAGGGGTTGTCCGAGCCAAAGGCTTGAGAAGTGTGTTAAATGGGGTAGAGGTGGGGGCCTTTTATAAGAGGAGAGGAGGGGCACTTTTGGAAAGTAAAGAAATATTACTTTATTTGAAAATGTGTTTCGGTTTTAAAAGGTCCCACATTGATATAATTCGTGGATAAGGTGATAAGGGTTCTAAATCCACTCATCCAATTGTTTTTGGCCATGTGTAGGGTTTAGATTTTTCATTATCTTTCCATTTTATTTAAATCGTCAAATAATGATGTCATCGCTGCATCATTATTATGTCATATATAATTTAATTTATTTAATGTTTAAAAATTATAAAAAAATTACTATGATGTAGGAAATATTTTTATCTTTCCAATGAATATTTATAATCAAAATTTGGACTTGTAAAACCCCAGTCAAAAATTATTTTAGTAAAAAAATTTATGTTAGTGTCATTTTCACTTTAACATTAAATAAAAATATATTAATGTCATTTTCCAACTAAAGTGGCTCCATGGGGTCCCCAAGTTGGCCCATGGCTTGTCTAGGTCGGCCATGACTCACCCAATAGGTGTAGGGCAAGTGTCATGGTGTTTTCGCATTCTTATAATACCATTTTTACCTTAAACTACACTAATTACCTCTAATCGCGATTAATGAAAAAAAATTACTATTCACCAAAAAATTATTTTAATCTCATTGAACCACATTTTACTTCTTAATGAAAACCATGTATGTCGGATTTTAAAAATTCAATACACATTAGTGGTAAACTTTCATTTAACTGAAAAATCAGTTTGCTTGATTACCACTTAGTGGTTTCACTATTCATCAAAAATTGAAGTTTTTCAGAAAATTACCAAAAATTCACCCTAAGCTATATTTGATATTCTGAATTCAAAAATGAAGTCTATTTTACAAAATTCAATACATATAAGTCACATTAATTAATTTAATAATTAATTCCCGTTGTCAGAGCAAATAGCGTGTTTTTACAAAACAATAAGTATCAAAAGATTGACACCAGTTTAAGTCCGATTTCAAAGTGAAATTAATTCCAACGACCACTATTGGATTTAATGGTAATTTTTTTTTTCTAATTTCACTTTAAAACCAATTAAAAAGATAATCTAATCATATAAATAAATTAGATTAAAAAGAGGTTTTGAATTAAAATACAACGTTTTACACTATTCATAAAAAAATGAACTTTATCAGAAAGGTACCAAAAATTTACACAAAGTAAATTTTGATGTCCCGATTCTAAAGAAGAGTTATATTTGGTCCAAAATAAAGTATTAGAGTGATCAAAACTATATTTAATGACGGTTCACCATTAAAAGGTGATAAGTGAACCTTTAGTGAAAATTAGAGTATATATGCCCGTAAAATTGAACTCTTTCCGTATTTTAAGCTTTTATCTTTTATTGGGTAAATGTATAAACATTTAAAAACATATCTAATCATATTTTAGTTATTTCTATCCATTCCCGCCAGTACAACGACTACTTGTTAACTAACATTTAAAATAATATTATTTTATTACTAGTGTGCTACGTAAGTTTCAAAGAAACTCATCGTTGCGTATCGGGTACGCTATCAAACATAGCAACCCCTTTAAAATAAAATTAATATTTAATTTGTAAATATTAATAAATATGAAAATTCTTTATTCTTTATTTACCTGGGATGTTACACTTCTCACCATATGGAGAT